>CM076573.1:651298873-651447651 GCA_034641835.2 Pinus albicaulis | reverse complement strand
CTAATTTATTTCATATTGTTATTATGTAATTGGTATTGGTTATGTTGAGATTGCAACAAGATGATGAGCTTAGTGGAAAGAAGTCGCCTTCACTAAGTGGGCCCGCAGGCTATTTTTGGCACAAAGTCTATTTTTAGACTATGTCTATTTTTAGACATATGGATCATGTTACTATGAGTTGCGGGATGCTATTTGTGGATGGTTGGTCAAGTCGGGAAAAATAGATGGACTTCTATTTTTAGACATGTCGGCGGAATCTATTTTTAGATATTGATCTAAAAATAGATATGTCGAATATTATTAGCTCTTAATAATATTTGGACTCTAAACATTATCTTATCCTCTTGGAGCACTTCGGTTGAGTGCACGAGTGGCACATGCGAAATTTGAAAGAAGGAATTACGCTATTCCTAGGGTTTAGTAGAGACTATTGCATGTTGACTTCGATTTAGAACTCATGTGACGAGTTTGGTGGAGTTGATTGAGGAAGTTAGTGGAGTTGTATTCGGTTTAAAGCTGAGTTAAACATAGTTGAGCTAGTTGTATCTAGTCTAACTAATTGATACACTAGTGAGAGTGGTGTGAATTAATTATCAATTAATTCACTAATTATAAACTCATTAATCAACTAAAGAATACAACGGTTAACTTCGATTGCATGGACGGTTTCGGTGGAGACCGGTAGAAGAGGTAGGTGAAAAGAGCGATGTGACTATCGGTTGTGACTATCTTGGTGCATGAGTTTGCACCACACATTGATGGAGATGCTAATGAGGATTGTGCGGTGCATACTAGTGGGATTCGAACTTGGATCAAGCAATTATTCACTCTTGGATTGCGCGATGAGAAAGGGCTAACGGGTGGAGCGAAATGGAGCAAGATTGGAGCATGTGTTTTGTATGATCCGAGCTTGTGTAGTGTGTAACAATTGGAGATTGTGCGAGAGCTTGTGAGGAGTTTGTACAATGATTGTTACATGATATCTATCATTATAATATACGGATAGTTGGGGGTTTTTCGGCTTTAAGCTTTCCCATAAATGTCGTGTTTATATGTGTGATTGTTTATGGTTTTAATGTGCGCATGCGATTGTTTATATTTCCGCAAATTGATGATCAATAGTAGAAGAGGTTATGTATTATGCATGAAGCTCAAATAGTGTGTGATCAGGATAATATCGGTGAATAATTTAACAGTTATTCAAATTTCTACAGGTTAAATGTAATTAATATTAACTTGTTTCACACCGTTGTTAAAACACAAATTAAGCTTAAAAAAGAAATTAGGCTGGGGGTGTTGTTTAGTCTTCATTAAATTATAAATAGTGATTAATATTTTTTTGCTTTCCTATCAAATTTGATTGAAAATGCTTTTAAGAACCATTGGATCCAGGTTATTAAATAATTTATTAAAAAACATAAATTACAGATTTATCTTTGTTTAATTCGAGGATTACATTAAAGTAAATCCATATCAAACCTACATGCTCCTACATGAAAAGATTTGGTTGACTGATCCCATGCATGGCAATAAGGGTCAGACCCCATACAACTTATTCATTAGCAATATATTCCTCCGATTACGTTACTATGTAGGCATTGAATATTATTACGAGAGAATTAAATGGGGTAGAATAAATATTTCAATTTATTTAAATATTTCAATTTGTAATGTTATCCACATAGTTTTGACTTCATTGCTCCAAATTATTGAATTTTGGTATGTGGAGTTGTTTAGTTTTCATTAAATTATAAATTAGTTATTAATATATTTTTCTCTTGGGTTGAAAATACTTTTAAGAACCATTGTATCCACATCATTAAATAATTTATTAAAGAACACAAATTACAGTTATCTCTTCTCGCTCGAGGATTACATTAAAGTAAATCCATGTCGAATCTACATTTATCATCGGTCATTTCTTGATTGTACAAATTCTCACAAATTTTTGTCCACCTATACTGCTACGACACCATCATGAAAAAATAAAACTCAAATTTCAATGTTATTAATTATACATATAATCATTATTAACAATAATGTTTTCCGCATCGAATATGTAATTTATGATATCCATTATGCAAGTGCGGATGCTGAGTTGGAGGATCTAGTCGATGTCACGAGACATCCCATGTAGATCTCTTGATATCAACGACCATTAATTCAAAATTAAATAGCATAAAATTATGGCGATTTGTACCGGTTTCTACTTTGCAGTTGTTACTTTGCTTGAAGCTTTGTAAATTTTATTTCCGCTCTTTAGATTTTCTATTCTTGACCGTCGAAATCTTTGTATACGCTCAACACTATCCGCAACTAGATTTATCGTGCGACTCGACACTTGTGCAAGCAAGCTTTACGCATGTCGGAAGGAAGCGTGCGCCTCCGGTTGCAAGGTTTGCTAAGCATAATTTCTCTTACTCTTTTCACGTAATTCCACATATTAAATTCGCTTTCTTGCTTTGATTTTGAGTGCAAAGTGGATGATATTCTACCTACAATTTACATATTATGGACCGCGTTCTTAAATGATAGCCGATAGAACATTGATGATTGCAATTCCATTCGAATTTGATAAAGTTGGTACATCCTACAAATCTCGTTTTCTTTTAAAAAAAATTACGAAGTTCCTAGAAGTACTTCTCAAGATTATATCATACGAGAGAAAACATAGAAAACGGGAATTTTGTTAGGTCTTTGTATGAGAATACCATTTTTATCGGCCTCGAAAGGATTCAAAGTCATTTCCCTTGGAACGACTTTGTTTACTAAAGCCTCTAGTTCATTAAAAAATGTAGATTATTATCATCATCATTTTCTCGAATCAAATTCCACTTCATTTGTAGCTTCGGTGTTAGCAAATCAAAAACTATGTTCTTGTTTGACTTAAAAAAAATTTTCCATAATTTTAATTTTCAAAAAAGATAAAATACTTTTCGTAATTTTAATTTTTTTCTAAAACCTTCAAGATTATGTCGTAATTTTACTTTTCAACAAAAATTACATCACACGGACTGTATGTTTTTGAAGTTTGTTTCCATTTTCAACAAAGATTACATCGTAATTTTACTTTTCAACAAAAAAATATATCTCAAAAGAGTGTATGTTTTTGAAGTTTGTTTCCATTGCATTATTTTATTATTTGATTGAAAATAAATTTAAAATATATATATATATATATATATATATATATATATATATATATATATATATATATAATTTGATATAGAATAAATTTTGTCATCCTATAAATCCTTGCCTGACTGGATTCTATACCATTTATCTGGCTGTCAAAATACATTGGCTCTGCATTATTTGGCTTTTTTTTTTTTCAATTTTAACTAACCTGGACAATACAATACTACTAGGAAGGCGATTTTGAGTGACATTTTCTGACAAAATAAAGTTTTGTTCTCTTAATCTTTCGATTTTGTCGGAAAAGTTTTGATTGATGTTATCCAAATTCAATGTATGATCATTCTCTTGAAGTAATTCCCGAGTGATCACTACAGTCACGTTCTCTTAAGCTTTCAATTTTGTGAAAAAAAATTTGATTTAGGTTCTCCAAATTCGACGTATGATCATGCTCTTGAAATAATTCGCAAGCAATCGCTACAGATCCCGTTTCTTGCATTTGCAATCTGTGATAAGGTTCATAGTTTTCCGGTTGCCAATCTTTAGGTGTTTAGTACGATTATTGAAATATCGTCGTAATTTCGTGTTGAAATTACGTAATTGATTCACGAGCATTTGAGATAGAAACTTCATGTTCGAGTCTCTTTCTTTGCAAGTTCTTGAAATATCGCGTCGAATTTTTGTGTCGAACTTCCTGTGAAATTGATTCGAGCATTTGAGATAGAAACTTCATGTTCCATTTCTTTCTTTGCAAGTTCTTGAAATATTGGTTTGAATTTTGTGTTGAACTTCTTGTAATTGATTCGAGCATTTGAAATAGAAACTTCATGTTCGAATCTCTTTTTTTGCAAGTTCTTGAAATATTGCTGAATTTTGTGTTGAACTTCACATGTAGTGATTTTGATCATTTGAGATAGAAACTTCATGTTCCATCTCTTTCTTTGCAAGTTCTTTTCTCAATTCTTTCTCAACTTGCTCCAACGCATCTTTGATTTTGTTTTTCGACTTCAAATTGTGAACTCATTTGAATGCGATTTTTCCGAAAAAAATAGTCTTTCCATCTTTTTAAGCTTTTGATTTCGGGAAAAAAGGATTTGATTTGAGATTATGCAACTTCAACATCTTATCATCTTCAATCTTGGGGAGTTCCCCTCCTTCGAGGAAGGTTATCCATTTACAATATTGACTAACTTTGCTTTGCTTTGAAGCCTCAGCTTTCATTAAAAAGTGTAGATTATTATCATCATCATTTTCTGAATCAAATTTCACTTCATTTCGTAGCTTTGGTGTTAGCGAGATCAAAAACTATGTTCTTGTTCATAGAACAACATATTAGCACGATTATTATCATTTCTATCTAGAAGCACTTCGACCTTGACTTTATGATGAAAAATTCGAAGGTCTCTATTACATCATTTCTGGTTTTTGCATACGATCGCCAATGACATAGTTTCTAGATGTTAAATAACATCCAAAGGCGTGCAAAGTTGAAACAAATATTAAATGTGATGACAACAAGAGAGAGAAAAAGAAATACTTCTATTCCTTAACAATAAAAGCTGCTATTACAATGTCTTCCTCTCCTGAGAGGGTTTTACAAAATAGTGACTACGCAAGACACGACTAATTGTTCACCATTTTAGAAAAGCGAGTTGGAACACAAAAAACTAGAGATAAAAAATGAAACGGTGAAAACAGTAAGAGCTAATAGAACGGATGCAAAGCCAAGGGTAGTTAAGACAATCCCAAAAACAAAACTCTATGAAATAAATTAAAGTTCAAGCTATTTTGTGGTCATCTGGTATCCTCCAAAAAATTATTGCATCTTGTGCATATTATGGAGACAATAAAATGCAAGAACCTCGGTTGAAAGTTAGCTCGAATTAATCTTTAAACAATTGCTTCCGGAATACAAGACACCTAACAAGAGTCATTAGTTTAATTGATCGAGTAAAAGCAACACTAGGAGGCAGTCAAAACGAAGTAGCAAATAGAACGGATGCAAAGGCAAGGGTAGTTTATAGGTTATGTAGTTATAGCTTGCGAGAATAGTGCTTGTTACACTATAGTCTAGAGATTTATAGAAAATTAGAGTAGCTACCCAAATAGTCACATTAGTCTTATTGCTATGGACCTATGGTGGTGGTAGTCTTAGTCCCATGCCCTAAGTTATTATTATAGGATCTTAAAGATTTCATATAGTATAAATCAATATTGTTCTATGTCATCTATTATTCACATTATCTCCGCATAAGTTACTATGTCTCAACTTACAGGTATTGCTCTTATTCTTTAGTCGATTGATACCTTTGGATAGTTAATTTGTTGTTTTTTTCTTGATGTTTTATCAAAGTTAGGTGCCACTTTCATGTAGAAATTTGAATAAACATTAAATTATTCACCGAGATTATCACGATCACACATTATTTGAGCTTCATGCATAATACATAACCTCTTCTACTATTGATCATCAATTTGCGGAAATTAAACAATCGCATGCGCACATTAAAACCATAGACAATCACACATATAAAAACGGTATTTATGGGAAAGATTAAAGCTGAAAACCCCCCAACTATCCGTATATTATAATGATAGAGATCATGTAACAATCATTTTACGAAACTCCTCACAAGCTCTCGGTACAATCTCCAATTGTTACACACTACACAAGCTCGAGATCATACAAAACACATGCTCCAATCGCTCACATCCGTGCTTTGCCTCTACTACGCAATCAAGATGAATAATTGCACATCTCGAGTTCAAAATCCCTGCAGTATGTACTACGCAATCCTCATTGGCATCTCCCATCAATGTGTGTGCAAATCTCATGCACCGAGTATAGTCATAGCTGATAGTCACATTGCTCTTTCACCTACCTCTTCTATCTGGTCTCCATGAAACGTCGTCCATGCTGCTCGAGTTAAGCGATGTATTCTTTAGTTGATTTATGAGTTAATAATTAGTGAATTAATTAATAATTAATTCACACCACTCTCACTAGTGTATCAATCGGTAAGACTAGATACAACTAGCTCAACTATGTTTAACTCGATTAAAGCTCGAATACAACTCCACTAACTTCCTCAATCAACTCCACCAAACTACTGTCACATGAGTTCTAAGCCCAGAAGTCAACATGCAATAGCTCCACTAAACCCTAGGAATAGCGTAATTCCTTACCAAATGATACATGTGCCACTTTCGTGCACTCAATCGAAGTGCTCCAAGAGGATAAGATAATGTTTAGAGTCCAAATATTATTAAGAGCTAATAATATTCGACATATCTATTTTTAGGCTTGGCAATCTAAAAATAGATTCTGCCAATATGTCTAAAAAATAGAAGTCCATCTATTTTTCCGACTTGACCAACCATCCACAAATAACATCCACGCAACTCATAGAACATAATCCATATGTCTAAAAATAGACATAGTCTAAAAATAGACTTTGCGCCATAGCTTTGCGGGCCCACTTAGTGAAGGCGACTCCTTTCCACTAAAATCATCATCTTGTTGCAATCTCAACACTCCCTCTCAACAAGATATGGATTATCGGCAGCCTATCCCTGCCCCTATGGTATTCGAATTTGCTCTGATGAGCGCCTTCGTCGAAGATATCGGCATCTCGATCCTCTGTGAGGAATGTAGTAAGTAACATGATCCTCCACGCACACAATCTGCGATATGATGATACCAATCCGTGAAGCCATGCCGCCTCAACTCATCTTCCTTTACGTACCATGATCCATATCACGATGTGCCTCTCGAGATATCTCAGTACATGCTTCCTCGCCTTCCAAAAGAGCTTGGTTGGCTTAACCATAGCTTGTGAAAGGTCGGTTAACGGCATAGCATATGTCGGGTCGTGTATTGACCGGATACATAAGCGACCCCACCAATCTTGTCGATAAACGATGGCATCCACTACCTCCGTCGAATTAGCATCCTCCTTCCTCCATCCACCGGGAAGAGGAGTATCAACAGAGCTTGCGACCCATGCATGTTGAACTTCTCCAGATATCTCCCGCATACTTACCCCGAGAAACAAATAGTCCACCACACGACGTTGCCAAATTTCCAATCCCGGGAAATAATGAAGGAGGCGAGTCCTTCATCTCAAACTCTTTTGCAAGATCCTCCTTGCATGAGAGTATCAACAACTCATCAAACCCGTCAAAATCAAATCATACACATAAAGTACAATGATCAACAACTTACCCTCCACCACAATACGAGTATAGGTTAGGATCCGCCTCACTCTTGGAGAATCCAAGTCCGGTGAAATAAATTTATATCCGTGTGTACCAAGCACGAGGTGCTTGTTTCAACCCATACAGCGCTCTCTTGAGCCCGCACATATGTGACTCATGCGCGAGAGATCTCGAAACCTTCGAGACCTACTCTATGTACACCTCCTCCTCAATGACTCCAGTCGAGGAATGCGGTCTTCACATCCATCGATGAATGTGCCACCCCATCGTAGCCCGAGAGTCAAGAATCGTCCAGGTATGGAAGAATACTCTTGCGATAGGTGCAAGGTCTCGCGATAATCGATCCCCTCAACTGCGAAAAGCCTCGGGAAACAAATCTTGCCTTGTACTTCTCCACACTCCGTCGCGTTGACTTCACTTTGTAGATCCATCTCGAACCCACCACGGATTTCCTTCGGGTCTCGGGACAATCTCCCATGCCAGCAAATTTCGACAGTCGAATCATACTCTTCCACCATGGCATCTACCCATGCGCGGGGTCCTCCACCGACTTCCTCGAAAGAGGATGGCTGCGTCACGATACACTTGCTCACAAGAGCCATGTATCCGTGTACCGATCGGTGTACTGTCTTTGTCGCGCGCTTGTGATGTAGGTGCTCCTGCACAACCTTCTCTACATCTTGAGCCGGTCGCTCGGCTTACGTAGTGTGCTTCCGCCCCTCTGATGGTTAGCGGCGCCCAGTGGTCTCTTCCACTCCATGAACCTCATCTTGTGGCTGATCCACATCGCGAGACTCATCCTTAGGAACCAATAGCTCCTCTCTCGCATGCAAGTGTGGCTCCCCCTCAAGCGAACACTTCATGGCTTTCTCCTCCTTAAATTTGATATCCCGTCGCACAACGGTCTTGCGACTGCTCAGAAAATACACACGATAGTTGTGGGGGCGTATCGTGTACCCCACAAATATCCCAACCTCCGTAGTCGACTCTGACTTCTTCCTGGCATCCTTCGTCACATGAATGTAAACGGGTGTGAACCAAAAATCCTCAAATGGGAAATATCGGGCTTCTTGCAGATGCCTCCTCGGGTGTACTCATGCCAAGTATCACATCGGAGGATTAACGGTTACGCACATGTATCACGGTATTTGCATACCTCCGCCTGAAGTGAATGGGTAGGCCCCCGATCATGCAACATCACTCGTGAAACACCCACGATCGTTCTATTCTTCCTCGCTCATGCCGTTACGTGTTGTGGGTTATGAGGTCGTATGAGCTCTCTTCGAATTCCTTCATTCGCAAAAAGTCCTTGAATTCTCCAGAGATGAATTCACCACCATTGTTGCTCCTAAGATCCTTCACCTGCTTCCCAGATTCTTTCTCAACCGGTGCCTTGAACTCACGAGAAATTTTGAGTATGTCTCGCTCTTCTTCTCGCATGAAGAAGATCCAGACTCTGACAGAAAAATCATCAAAAAAATATCACATAATACCTCGTGCTTTGTTGTAGAAGCTGCGAGAAAGGTCCACAGCGTCCGTGCAATTCTCTCAAGGATCTTCGTGGCGTCGACTATCCTTCTCGTGAAAGGTGGCTTTCACAAATTTTCCCAAAAGTACACCCCTTGCACGGTTGACTGATCACAAGAGTGCCTTTAGGAAAGCCCGGTAGAAATCTCTTTGCCGGTATCTTCAAAGCTCCATGGTGAAGGTGGCCCAATCTCCGGTGCCACAACTCGCCATCATCTCGGCTCACCACTCATCACCTTGCACTGCCATTGCTGCACACGACATCTACACCACAATTTATAAAGTTCTCAACTCGAACCCTATCCTCGCGGGTCTCACAAGTTGTCTTCTCGCGCAGAAATCCTTTCCTCGCTAAAAACAACATCATATCCCTTGTCTTCTAACATCGCCACGCAGATAAGATTATTCTTCAATCCTGGAACATGCATCTCTTCCTTCAATACGAAGGGTTTACCGAGACTCCTCTCTCAAAGGAAATGGTAGCGAGTATCGGTCGCACTTGTATCTACCATCATCGCCCATCTCGATGTGCACTCCAAGATCTTTCTCATCCGGATCGATAACAAATCTCGATCTCGTCGTCATGTGAAAAAGACGCACCCTTTGTCCGAAACCACAACGAACCCATCACACTTGATACCAAGCATGCGATCGACGAAAAATCCCGGCTCAAACGCGCGAGGCTAAGGCCTCTCACCGTGCATCCAACAACTGCTCCCTATTTTTCTTCTTCTGCGGACACGTTGTGGCGTAATGGTGTTGGTGACAGTGAAAAGCACTTCACCTTGGACATGTCCTCGCTTCTGCCTTTCGCACTGGATTGAGAAGCTTTCTTGCTCTTCCCCTTCTTTTGCTTTGGCAACCAAAGTGAAATTCTCTTCATCGAGTTCTTTGATGAAGATCCGTCCACAAGTGCTCGCCTTATCTCCTCTTGCACAAGATCCGACCAAAGTCGCTACCATCCTCGGGCAATTTCTCTCGACCATTGACGGACTCATCGGTAGGAATGCCAACTCTTCGGAAGCCCAAGGAGAGCCAAGCTCACCAAAGTCCTCGTCATCACGTCCCACCCCCACACTTCGACTCATCCTCCGCATTGGATGAACTTCGTGAGGTACTTGGGCATGCGTCGTCGCCTTTCTCCATCTTTATGTTCCCCGAGCTTTTGTCCTTGAGCGCCAACTTTCTCCGGTCGCTCTTGCTTTGGAATAAATCATCAAAGATTTCCACATCAAGAATGGAGAAGCCTTACCATGCGCTGGACACTCATGTGATCCTTCACACCCTCCAACGGAACCCTTCAACACTTTGTTGTCTTCTTTTGCCATGCATCAAGTACAAGAGCATCACTAGAAGTAGGCTTTGGAACTTCGAAAGAATCACGAACTCCTTCAACCCCTTGTCATCTAGCACCGCCTCCATCCTGTCCTTCCATGCAATATAATTTGAGCTACCCTCAAGGGCATACTCCAATCGCAATCCATTGAAAGACATCTCAACTTCGACACCAAGAAAACAGCTCCTAGCACAAATTCGAATTCCACAGCCCACAAAACTCAACCGCTTCCAATGTTTTTTCAATTGCTCCAATGATCAATATCGCTTGCGATACCATGTATAAATTTGAATAAAGCTGTTAAATTATTCACCGAAGTTATCCCGATCACACACTATTTGAGCTTCATGCATAATACATAACCTCTTCTACTATTGATCATCAATTTGCGGAAATTAAACAATCGCATGCGCACATTAAAACCATAAACAATCACACATATAAACACAGTATTTATGAGAAAGCTTAAATCTGAAAACCCCCAACTATATCGTATATTATAATGATAGAATCATAGTATCAATCATTGTACAAACTCCTCACAAGCTCTCAGTACAATCTCCAATTGTTACACATACACAAGCTCGGATCATACAAAACACATGCTCTCAACCTCGCTCTGATTCGTTAGCCCTGCCTCTGCACAATCCAAGATGAATAATTGCACATCCTAAGTTCAAATCCCTCCGGTATGTCTTGCGCAATCCTCATTGGCATCTCCATCGATGTGTGTGCAAATCTCATGCACAGATATAGTCTGCAATGATAGTCACACTCGCTCTTTCACCTACCTCTTCCATCGGTCTCCACTCGCTTGTCCATGCACCGGATTTAGTCGATGTATTCTTTAGTTGATTTATGAGTTAATAATTAGTGAATTAATTAATAATTAATTCACACCACTCTCACTAGTGTATCAATCGGTTAGACTAGATACAACTAGCTCAACTATGTTTAACTCAATTAAGCGAATACAACTCCACTAACTTCCTCAATCAACTCCACCAAACTCTATCACATGAGTTCTAGCTGAAGTCAACATGCGATAGCTCCACTAAACCCTAGGAATAGCGTAATTCTTCATTAGCTGCATGTGCCATACAGTACACTCAACTAAAGTGCTCCAAGAGCATAAGATAATGTTTAGAGTCCAAATATTATTAAGATCTAATAATATTTGACATATCTATTTTAGACTCAGCAATCTAAAAATAGATTCGCATATGTCTAAAAATAGAAGTCCATCTATTTTTTCCGACTTGACCAACCATTCACAAATAGCATCCCGCAACTCATAGAACATGATCCATATGTCTAAAAATAGACATAGCTCCAAAAATAGACTTTGCGCCAAAAATAGCTCGCGTGCCCACTTAGTGAAGGCGTCTCCTTTCCACTAAGCTCATCATCTTGTTGCAATCTTAACACTCGCTGCATTGAATGGAATATATGAATTTGGAACGATGGAATGTAGTGACATGCAACTTCTCAAAGACGCTACAACAACTAATAGCGAGAAGAAGACACCGCTAATATCAAATAGACTTTGTAGAAACAAAGCAACGAAGAAAACAAGTGTTGGATACTTTGCATGTAGACCTTGTAAGAAGTGGTTTAGCGTGCAGCTTCAAATGGTGCAAATGTTGTTATTTTATAGCGGTACATTTGTTAATATGCAAAAAATAATAAGCGCGATTTGTCAAAGATCGGCATGAAGGAAAGCAAAGAAAAAAACAAATAGTCAATACTTTAAATCTAGATGTGTACTAGGTCATATAGATACGACTTGAATGATCCAAATATCGTTTATTTGTATACACCATCATTTTTAATGTCCATAGAACAATGTCTAGTTGTTAGCAATCATCATAGAATACATTTATTCGTCATTGAAATGAATATTTTTGTCTTATCACAAAAAGTGGTGTAACCACCAAATTTTCAAAATATAATGATAGAATTAGTCCATATTATGTTGACCTATCTTGTCCAATATTTGCTACATTGACTGGCAAGTACATGCTTTGGTGCAATAAAGTTGGAACTTGCATAAGGAATGAATTCTTTGTAATAACTAAGTCGATTCCCACATTCGAGCTATTTGTATGAAGCATATTGTTGCCTTCGAAAGATGCTATTATGATATGTAGTGCATATCTAGCGTAAATACATATTCAGTAATTACTACTATGTTCCTTCAGCAACTAGCAAGATTAGCTTTACTAGTCAAGACACATAGAATTTGTATTTCATGCTTTCTAATGTGTACAAAAGTCAATTATTTCTAGAATACATAGCTTGTATGTGAGATTCATGTTTTTAGAGACAATAATCAACGTTGCATCTTCTTTGTTTTGCGATGATACTTTTGAAATCGGAGAGATGCAAAATAGGAACTAGTTACTTGCAACTTTTCGCTTCTCTATTTCTTTCGTTTTGAAATCAAAGATACAATATAATAGTAAAATTAGTATTTTGTGCTAGTAAACATTATCATAGAGATATATTCAATAAAGCAAAAAATATTATATAAGCTCTTCTCATCTCTTTGAGGAAAAAAATCTAAGATACATAGTACTTAGTAAACAAATCACCATACGAATCCGAAAAAATAAATATATAGAAAAAAATGGTTGAAATCATAGACATTGAAAACTACCATCGGCAACGAAAAAAACATCGCATAGATACTAATATTGATATCGTTTTAATGAACCATAGTCTCTTTAAACTACAACAATTTGCATATACTCCTGGAGATTGTTTGTTCAATGCATTGAAGTGCTTTACTGCACTTTCGTTGACTGCGTCGATTGAGCTCGCACAATGGAATAATAGACCATTTTCTCAATTTTCTACAACGAAATGACATAGAGGCAAAAGAATCATACCAATATGAACTAGATCTTGTCATGTTATATCAACTTCATGGAATTCACGATGTTGACACATACCTTCGTAGAATGCATTTTTCCGCATCATATGCAATTTCCAACCCGAAAGAGGCCTATGGGGAGACACATTTTGCATCGGTGGCTATCAAAGTGGTTGAACATACCAATTGGAGTACGGGTCGCAACAATGAAAACGAGGTATTTGTTCTTCAACCACGATCTAGATACAATTCCACTAAACATTTTGTTTCATGATACGGATCCCATTAGTGGGATATTTTGAACCTCATTATACAAAAGATTATGTTGATGCAACTTTGCTGTACCCAAATTATTCCTTGTCACCTCTTTGCAAATATCCTTAAAACCATTATGAATCCGTTGTTCATGAAATGCACATTCATGGATTTCATATAGAAAACAACTATGTCGAAATGTGCTAATAGCATGTTTCTACACTAATTTGTCATTTAATAGCACCCGAATTTGATGAACAATCTTTTAGAATCTAAATTGTCTAATCATTTTGCAATGCACTAATGGCTAGGACACGATGCATTGAATTGTATAGAAAAAAACTTAACAAATGAAACTATAAAAAAGTCAAACAATGGTTGCGAGTGGCAACAATACCTAATTAATATGGCAATGCCATATGAAAAAATAAGGAGTTGAGGGAACATCATTTTTCTTCCAATGGACATCGATCATATTTAATGTAAACATACAAATATGGTCATTTACCGGTCAAAACCATTGTAAATTACTACCAATCAAAAACAAATTTCAACCAAACGTACAACATATTATCATTTGAAACAAGTACATCACACATTCATTATGAACCATTACTATCAAATCAAAAATACAAATCGGTGAAATGCGCAACATAGAATAGTACAAATGCACCAGAAAACACCAACAATAGAATAAACTTACAAATTGGAAAACAAATGATACGTACAAATGACCCAAATAAAATTGGACAAAATAGAAATAAAATAACTGAGATAAAAATTGCTCATCACGAAAAATTACTCCCATGAAATTTCACAAGCGACAAATTTGAAGACACGCTAAAAACCAAATTTCCAATATATAAGACATTGCAATTTAAAAAGAACATCTCAAGCATTGGACTTGAATTAGAAAAAATTTACATAAACATATCTAGAAAACAAAAGACATTGCATTTAAATATCATTTTTAGTAGATCTTGCAAAATAGCACTTGCGAATGCAAAGTTGCCTCGCTAAAGTGCAACAAAGTCGAACAAATAAGACGTAAAAAGCCATTGCAAGCATAGCAAGACTTTTAGAGCTTGAGGAAAGACTTGTTGCATTGAGAATTCCCTTTACACAAATAAGACAATGTGGGAAGAAGCGATCACAAATGGGCTTAACCCAGTTCAATAATCAATGTACACGTCCAAGATGGACATTGTCAAAAAGCATTGCCACAATCCATAAACAATACAATCACAATTTGCTATTGCATTAAAGAAAACAACGACTCAGAATACAAGAATGCATATCAAACAAGAAAAGTGTGTGTATTTATTGTCATGAGAGCACCTAAAGAGCTATGTTCTCGAAATTTGTATAAAACTAAAAACATTTCCATTAATAGCAATTGGAATCATATACTTGAATTGGAAAATAAAGGTAATAAACTCGATGATGACAACATTGATAGCAAAATTGAAAGCCCGATAGCATTTCGTGAAAGTGAAGGATCACTGAAACCTGGTACATGGATTCATAGCTTCACAACGAATTGCAGGATTTACAGGAGACAAGCTTATTGAAATAGCACCAGTGAGGACAACGACCACTTGGGATATTCAAAGACAAACATGCGGAAAAACGACTTTTCCCAACACTATTCTTTGAAATCCACGTGACAATGATATACTACAAATATTTCGTTACCAAGAAATAGTAAAATGAGAACTAATGCATTGCGGTGGTCACTTTTCCCTATCACATCATAAATTTGTTCTTCAAGACAATGCGAATACTCATTGAAAAGGTCATGTCATGCATCTCGACGCAAATAAAAAAATGAAAATTACAAGAAAAGAAAGTTGTTGAAAAAGATGTTAAGTACAAGCCCAACTTAGAAAAAGTTACTAAAAAGTCATATTGGATACATAGATTTCAAACACATAAGAATTTCTCCCTTTACTACCATCAAAAAATGCGAAACATATATTTGCATGATACGACAATTAGGTCCTCCAATTTCTTTGTTACATTTACAAGTGCGAGCATCTTTGCACACCACTAGTACAAACTCTTACTAAATTACATACACAATAGAAATAAAGAGAAACACATTGAAACAATTGAGGAATGCAACATTGATTATCTTATCGGAAGGACCCGGTAACATGTACACGTTACTATAGACATAAGACAAATGCATTGAAGCAATTGATTTGTCAAGATAGCACATTCTTTCTGACAAATTTTAGATTACTAATTTGTAAGCGGAGGTTCCAAAACATGAAGGTAGTGCACATGAACATGCTCTTATATGGATGAAAAATGCTCATGGTATATGGAATTACACTATCTTAGAAATTGAAAACTTCTTGGATAACTATATAACTTGTAGCATAAATCACCTTGATCTAGAACTGCGCAAAGATACATGAACATCATCATACCAAAAGTAAAAAACGAGCAGCATCACGGTGTAGATACAAATTTCCAATGCCACCAATGAAAATAACAAGGATTCTTGAACCAATTACTTTGGTACATGGCTCAATAAATGAAAAACGTTTTGTCCTTGCAAAGCACCTTAGAGACATGACAAATCAACCCGATCATGAAGATTTGTTAGATGAATTCCAGATTAACGAACGATTACATTGAATTAATACAAAGTACATTAACACAACCAACGATATTATTGCAACGAAAAACCATTAGAAATATGGAATAATAGCTTTGTGCATACAATATGCCACACCTATGGAATGAAAATACTGATGCTCAATATGTTCTTAATGCATATCTCTGTGACTTTTCCATATTGCACTTCATATATGACCAAAGTTGACGAGATCTATGACAAATGCATTCAAAAGGATACGAAAAAGAAAATGAAAAAGAGAAAAAATTGATGCTATTCAAATGATATGGTCTCTAGGAAATGCTGTTAACCTTCAACAAATTTCAGCTCAACAAGTGATCCCACATAGCTCTATCACTACCATTGAATCATAGTTCAAAGAGGAATGCAACTTTATAAACACAACACCAATAGACGAACGCACATTTATACTTAAACCAACTATATTTCCGCAAAAACAAATTCCCGACAACTCTGAAGATGTTATGTGCGGTTCTATAATTGATTACTATATCAATAGGCCTAATGCTGCTAAGCATATATGTTTAGCTAAATTTGTATCAAAGTATAGGAAAGATGCAGACCAATATCAAAAAAGAAAAAAAGAAAAAGTAATTCGATTCATTAAATACAAAAACACATTGACTATGAAAACTATTACGGAGGAAAAACTTTCCACTAGTACATTTGGGGGAAATTCCGACACTTGGTTCCGACGCTTTTGACCAAATGTCGGAAATTTCCCCAATTTTTTCAATCCTCGCTCCTGAAACCGTCGCTATACCGACGTTTAGAGAAAATAGTGCCTTAATCACGAGACACTTAGACAAAGTGTCGCAATTGCGACGTTTGGAGGAAGACGTCGCAATCTGCGACACTATGCCCCAAAGCGTCGCTATTGCGGCAGGCCGCTCTCCAAACGCCGCAAGTGCGACACAATGTATAAGTGTCGCAATTGCGACGTTTGGAGGTAGTTATCGCAATAGCGACATCTCTGGCCGCACGTCGGTATAATACACTGATGTACGGGCTACATAAAAATGATTTTATTAAAAACTACATTAACGTACGACATCACGCACGCATTCGCCCTCGTGCCAGGAGCAACGATTCACCCTCGGCTCTTGCATACCGTACTCGCCCTCGCGCATTCGCCCTCTCGGCTCTTGCGGTAACAACATTTCGCCCTTGGCATTTTCCCTCGGCTCTTGCGAGCAACATTCGCCCTCGGCGTTCGCCCTCGGCTGTCGCGAACAACATTCGCCCTCGGCATTCGCCCTCGGTCGCGGACGCGTGCCGCGCATTCGCCCCTCGGCTCTTGCGGAACAACATTCACCGTGCATTCTCCCTCGGCGGTCGCCCTCATCTCGTCAGTAGCTGCATTCGCCCTCGCCATTCACCCTCATCTCTTGCGGAGACGCATTTGCCCTCGGCATTCGCCCTCGGCTCTTGCGAGAAAAACATTCACCCTCGGCTCTTGCAAAATGGTAAGTTCTTCTTGCTGTGAGCCCTTCCTCCCATAGTAGGATTGACTCTATTTGGGTGGTCAATTCCATTGGATTGTGTTAAGGCCATAGGGTTCTCTCTAGATGTCTTCCAATGTTCTTTCGGATGAGTTTCAAAGAGGATGTGTAAGATGTGTTTGTGTTTCGCATGAATTTGACTCCACCGGTTTCATGAAGTTTAAGCTATGGATTTTAGTTCGACAAACTCATCCATCTCAACACCCCGATAACGAATCGCCCTTGGTCGATCTATATTGAAGGTGAAGTGCAAAGTGGTAGAGAATGGGAGATCGAAAGTCATCAACTTTATCACAAGGGTAGTACTCCGGATCGAAAGTGATGAGCTTTAGTTCTCCCGTTGGGGGATTTTACGATGACATACCAAAGGTCACATCCATACAACCATATCAAGGTCAATGTTGAGGTCATTCTCATATAGATATAGGTCAGCGATATATAGGGTTAATATCATCATCACTATCCATGGAAACCAAATGGTTACAAAATGCGTGATTGTGGTTGGCTCATTTATAATTATTATTCATTTACGGTAGAGCACGGAAAACACTAAATATGGCCCAAGCGGAGCCTTTACAATAGGCAATGGAATTGGACAGGCTTCTTCATCGATAGCCAATAGCTCCACTTGAGAAAACTTTTTCATAATCTTGGGGCTGGATATACTACGAGCAAACAATTGTAGTTATCATTCGTACTCCAATATATTAATATACCTT
Organism: Pinus albicaulis; assembly: GCA_034641835.2. Lineage (NCBI taxonomy): Eukaryota > Viridiplantae > Streptophyta > Pinopsida > Pinales > Pinaceae > Pinus > Pinus albicaulis. The sequence goes on along the minus strand of CM076573.1, from coordinate 651,429,437 downwards.
TTACATTGAGACCGGAAAGAGAAACAAGCAAATGCTAGCCATCATACAATGCTTTGACATAAGAGTTTTGAGTGATATACTTGAAAAAAAGAACTCATCCACCGATATTTATAATCATTTGAGTTATTCAAGTTAAACACAATGTCAAGAATCAAGATTCAATACCCTCTATTATCTTCATCACTCAATACAAGATTTAAATTTTTTCCCAAAGAAATGCTTATTAATTTGGCAACCATTATTTCTCCCACCTCTTTAAAATCCCTACATTTAAATGAAAAGTGCAGCATTGCATTTCAACTACAAAAATATATTAGCGTTCAAATGTACATGTGTGCATCACTTGTGTAGGGTATTCCTTTTCCACTTTCACATTATCCAAGTGTGTGCTGTGTATAGTTCATATTTTTTGTGATTTAGATTATCTTGAAAAAGGAAAGGTAAATTATTTCCCATGGAAAAAAGAAGGTTTTCCCTTTTTACTACTAGAAATGGTACAACAAGGTTCCATTTATACCCGAAACTCCTATGAAATAGGAACCAAATAAAGGCCATGTCCCTCAATGGACATCATTTGGCTTTGAAAAATGGCCATTGCAGCGTGTTGTTTCTTATATTACATCATGCGATAGTTTCTTAGGTCATTTCTTGTTTCTTGAGATGAAAAAACAACCAAAGAAATTGTGAAGATCCTTTCAAGAAATAAATGACCATTTCTCAATCATATCTCAACTATTTTTTATTTTTATTCGATGGTTGCTTACTTTGAGAGAAATTTGACACTTTTATAAGGGAATATAACATAAAAACACAAAATGGGAAGGAATTGATAAGGTAGATGACCTTTAGTTGTTGTCAATTAAGAGCTGACAATACACGATGCATGTTACGTACTACAAACTAGATTCCTTCCCGCGGAGTTAGGACCACGGAGTATTGAATCAAAGTTGTAGTTTCTAACTTCTTGTATTGGTTCATCAATCTTGAAATCTCGGAAATTTCATGTCTTCATTGCTTCATGTTTGAATAATTTGCATCATATCGTACAATAGGAAATTAGGAATTATGATTATTATTACTTTATGGATCCGTTAATTTACTTTTAAGTTTGCATGGTTTAGTGTGAAATTATTCTTGTGTGCCCCTAGGCCCCGTGAAGGAATGCCAAAGATTTGAGAACCCTAGTTTTTTAAATGGTATTGTTTCTTATACCCAAAAACCCCTCAACATCACTTCTTATTAGTTCTTAAAAATAGTGTTGTAAACAATTTGAGAATTGATATAGAAAAATCTCAGCACTTCTCAAGATAAAGTCCTAAAGCTAAAGTGTGATACCATGTGTAATTCAATAGCCCCATTTTCACCTGCACCCAACCTCTTCTTTCACTTCGGGCTAGCTCTCCTCCAACTCAAGGGGGGTTCTCCTAGTAGATGTTAGGGATCTAATGGCCCAATCAAACCAAGTAAACAGCCCCCTAACTCTCTATGTTTACTACTATCAATCAAAATATTGAACAATAGATTCGGACATGCATCCTAAAGATAAAATTGCAGGGTATTTTGTAATTTCGAGGAAAGTCCCCAAACACATATAATCAAGTAATTATAACGTGATTTCAAACATTAAATATCAACAAAATCGTTTAAAGGATATTGAAAAAGGAAAAATTTGATGGAAGATAGAAAGTGCCTTACTTAAATGCTCTAAAGATTTTTCAATAGTTGCTCCAAAGCTTCACTTCAAGGCCCTTCAAGATCGTCTCCAACAATGCCTGTATAGAATCGCTTTAACAATGTTGCTCCCAAAAAAATTTCCTCAAGGTCTTCACAAAAAAGTTTACTAGAAGTTGCTCCAACAATATATTCAATAAGGTCTTCATTGTCAACTCTCTCTTGTTTGGGTGCCTTAATGTGCAATGCATGTTTCCGGTAGTGAATTCAATTCAAGGCATATTTGAAACTCTAACTCGTCTTCCAGGTGTCTTATTAGAAATTATTTCAGTTTCATTTTTTGTTTTTCCAAGTTAGATATTGTTTTCAAGTTTTTACATTTATAATTTTTATTGCAATGTCGGCGGATGGTCAGCTCGGGTGACGGAACAACCCGAGACGGGATGATTGCGAAAGAGGCCGGGCGGAAGAACATGTAAAGTGCCGGCATTTCTCTATCTTCGAGTTATTTTTAGTTATTTACATAATTGAAATAATATTAATTTTGTTCAAATATGCATACACCCTAGCCATGAGTACGCCCTTTGATGATTCCCTCTTTGAGGAAGAGCTTTCTTCATCCCTATCTCCGCGCTCTTGTTGCGAAAAAAGGCACGAGATGCAAGGTTGGAATTTAATACTTTGATAGACGCGCCTCAAAAAACCTGAAATAGAAGAGAGGATAAACAACTTATGACCCACCTAGAAACATATTAGGTAATAATAAAAAGTCAAAAGGATATACTGTATGAGATGAATTGTGATAGTTTGATTTTTAATTTTTACATTGACTAAACTAACAAAACGTTCTTTTGTATGTAACGTTTTACAGCACTTCCTGAACCCGGTGTTGGTGGTAGTGGAGACACAAGGGCAAGATATTTCCCAACAACCCTCTCGTACACCTTCTACTCCTTTAGGTGCCGAGGGCAAGAAACACACCATGCCCAACGGTGCAAACCCTGACCAGCCGTTGAACGTGTTGGCGGTGATGGTCGATATGGCCAACTACATTATTGTGTTTCCCGGAGCTGCACGTGTCAAATCCACGGGGACCATTAATGGCACGTTGTTGGTGAACGATGAAGGTGTCCCTATAAAGCACGTACAACTCCCCGAAGTAAATTTTAATATTTTAACTATTTCATTACTCTATCTAAAACATATTTATCATGATTTTTTATTTTTTAAATTAATGATAATATATATCTCGTGTAGGAAATAATGGGTTCTACGGTGTTTTTGGAGAGCCATGCGTTGGTAATTTTTGGCCCAACCATACGCACAAGGTGGAATTCCCATAATTCCAGCTCGAAAAGAACTTCTAGATTATCTAGAAGCCCTTTTGAGTCGGCACATTTGATGATAACGAGGGCTCGGGTAGCCTAGGAAAATATTTGAAATATACCGACGACACCTATAGGACACAATTAAAATTTAACCCTAGATACGAGCGCTCTCTCACGGTTCCGGAGAGTGAGGGAGGCACTCATCAACATGACGGAAAAGAGAAAAGGGAAAAGAAAGAAGGAGAAAAATGCCAAGCTGGACCCGCAAGGTAAAAGTTACAACTTTGATCCAATAGCTTTATTTTTCTCTATGTCTAAAATAAAAGTGTGCTACGTCATATACGACTTCAATCTTTTGATGCTAGGTTTCACGACACCTCGAAGGCAACCAAAGCTAGGATTGAAAAAAAGGGCCATCTACGAAAGCTGGGCCAGGGCGGCCATTGAAATTAGTCGCAAGAATTGTAATTAAGTAGCTAAACATCTTATAATTAATTGTATCGTCTTCCAACGTTTTGTAATCCTATAAAATATGATTAAAAATACAAAATCATATGTAATGTAGGGTGATGACTTCGAACATAAACTACGGAGGAATATAAAAATATCGCTTTCCATTTCGGCTATCGAAGCCGTAGTTGAACGATCGCGAAGCTTGGGCGAGGTCCCAAGATCGAGAATGCTCGATAAGGTAAAACATTAACCTTTCAATATGTTTGTTTTCTTCCATAAATTTAATGTCTAAAAACTTTGTTTAAATCGGGGGAGTAGCACTCACAGACGAGGCAAATAACCCGAGTTTTAGAGCCGGTATGTAGATGTTCCTCATGTGCAACTTTGATCATTGTAGTGGGGACCGGGCCGACAATGCTACTGATGGTGAGGGGCCGTGACGATAATTAATTTCCATTTATGATTTTTTTCTAATTATACCTTGATGGTTGTCCTTATAACTTTTTTTTGTTTAAATGACGAAAGAAGGTTTCCCTTTAGGATCTTACCACCGAGAGAGGAAGACGTGCAACAATTCTATGGCATATAACTGGTGCACGAGGTAAATAATCTAATTGCAATATTAATATTACCGAAATAGTTCAATGATATTTAAACACGACAATTAAAATTTAATATTATCCGTTTTTGTGGGTGATGCCCGTCCTTTGGATGAGACCAGACATCGTGACTACGCAACTGGAGTTTCGGCAGTGATGTCGAAAGGCACGAAACGAGGAGCGAGCACGATGATATTGATGACGTAATTAGGAGCTTTGAAAATAGGGAGAAAGATTGATAATGTAAAATATTGTATTATTATAAGACAAACGTTGCCATACTTGGAACGTTTTTTGCATTATATAAAAAAGCTCATTTATCATACTATTTTTATGTCAAGCATTGATTTCAATGTTTCCTTTGCGTACTTTTTGTTGAATTGTTTTTTTATTAGTTATTGAATATTTTTTGTTTATGCTCATGAAAGTAAAAAAATGAAATATAGATTGGGTATTGGGGAATTGAGAGTGATGTGAGGGGGAGGGGGGAGAGGCCATAAGAGCTTCCATCTTCACGTGGTTGTCCACGCTTAGTAGAGAATAATTGCTAGACCGATTTAATCTTGGAACGAACCTCCCTCGATCTAGCATAGAACAAAGAAGTCATTGTTGACTTAGTTGCTACTCTTTCGGATCGTGGGAGGCTTGTTCCAAGTTCATGCGACTCCAATAAATTGTTCTTGAAACGAAGAGAGCTTATTCGTGTATGTTTTGAAATTTTCAACATATGTTCTAACATTATCATAAGAATTCATCGTAGAGTAAAAAATACTACATCAATTACTTGTATTTATTGTATAGATAATGATGGATTTTGATTGACTTGGCGAGTACTGGGTAAAAATCCTCTTGCATCATGAGCACTACAACTTGTCAACTGAGGTCATGTCCGGGATATTTTTGCTTGTGCACTTGACCGGAGTTCGTAATGTCACATTTTGTAAGTTCCTTTACGGTTTATAATTCAATATTAAGCTTGTTTCATGATTATTATCTAGGTTTTTTGTACGTGCTTTTTTCATCTATTTGATTGTAAGCAACTCTGCATGTTTCCCCGTGTTCATTATGATTTCTCCCATTACCACTCCTAGGATGAATCCGACTTTATTTTTACATAGGTTACTTTATTGTTACTATGATTTCTCCATTTATGATTTCATAGGTTACATCATGTAAAGTTGTCAATCTCGGGTTGGCGAGGAGCTTTAGTTCTCCGTATTTGGGGCTTTTGCGATCATTTTCTCCCCTCAAGGCCATTCACTGCGATCACCTCGGGTGTTTCTGAGACATGCCAATTTTCTGCCATCAGACGCTAATTGGCACATGTCAATCTCCGAGTGGTGCCACATTTCACCTATTTATCGGCTCCACTTGACCACCTCGAAAACCCACGTCCACACACCACGTGTCTTCGTCATGGAGTGCCACTCTGTCCTAGATATTTGAGGCCGACAGTGCCTCTCGTTATGAAAAGAGATCAATCGTCAACTACCTCTTGTCTAGGCACGACACCTGCTACTTGTTTAATTTGACTGTCACAGTCTCTCGCACCTTTCTAGGTTTGGCATACCACTCGGTTTGCGGTATATTTCCATGGAATCAGCCCAAAAATACCCAGCAACAGTCCACACACCGAAAACCGCTATCAGCTGAGAACTTCCGTTTTCTTTAGTAGCTACATTTTCCGCATACTGCCAATACACTCCGCCGTGAGTTGCTGCATTTCGGCGGTCTTGCCATACACACCGTAGTTTCCATTCTCCCGGACTCTCGTGTATGCATATTTTTCATATACTTTTATCACGAAGTTGGGTACACATGAGGCTTTTGACATGCCTTTAAATATTTTTGCAGGTTAGAAGACATTTTAAGTGCCTTGAGCTATGGCTGGAAGATGACTTGATGAGATAGTTGTATTTGATCCTCTTTCACGTGATGAGCTCGGAAAAATTTGTTAGACTCACATATGAAATATGTAGCGATTCGATCTTGGCGGTAGAGAGGTGCTGCTTTAGGGGTTACGAGATGCTTCTTTGGATCTTGTTCTTTCGGAAGCCCATGATCCCGTAAGTAATCACTTTGTTTTGCTTTCTTTCTTATTCGCAGTCTATCTTTCCGGATGTGCCTGCTATGGTTTTTTATGAGACCGAATTTGTCAATTTCATCACCGTCACTACATAATATGTTTGATCGTGTTTCATAAATAATAAAAACAATTATTGCACCAACAAATAAATAATTAACTACTACTTATTAGTAATACGAGTATCTTGAAATAATTCTCATTATAATTTCATAACCTACTGGCTCTCACTTGGTGGTGTCTATATCACTAAGTGCATGTGTCTTTCTAAAATTATAGTTACGGCGCTATGACGAACGATCAAACTACATAGACCGTGAGTGATATCTTGTAACAATTCTTATTATAATTTCCTCTAACCTCTACTCTCACTTCAGGTGTCTATATCACTAGGTGTATCTATTTTAAAATTATAGTTTCAATGGTAGATAAATTGTTATCTTTGTAAATTAGTAGCTTTGATGGTGCATTTACCTTGTGATTGATAATGCGAGTTTAGACGAAGCTTTGGCTTTCACTAATATAGTCTCGGGAACCTACGAGAATACAAAAGGTTGCGATTGATTACGGGCACTTTCGCCTATATTTGTGGGACTTCTCACCTGCGGGAATGATAATTTCAGAGAGCAGATGAGCATACGTTTTCTTTTAGAGCACAAAATTATTTCACCCAACTATCTTTATATGTCTCGTAATTTTGGAATTTGATTTAAAAAACTAGTACCCAACTTTGGTTCAGCTGGTGTTTGTGCTTAAGGTTGTTTAGGCTTTGGGAAATATTGTTGGAGCCTACGGCGAAAATTTAGGGATCTCGCCCTCGCCACATAGAAGCCTTTGGGCGGTGCTTGCCCGCTGAATGATAATCGTGCCCGAATTTCAATGACAAGAAAATGCTACATGGGCTCTGTCAGAATTTCTATGCCATGACGTAAACCCCAGCACTATTCGAGCAGACGTGGTCACATTTTCCGCGCTTCTTAGTTTGCATATCTCGATATAGATCTTGGTGCTTGGTATATTTGGACGTAATATGGACCCAGGCGCTTGCTCGTCATTACTGACTGTGTCCTCGAGGTTGCTAGAAAATGCTCGGAAATTTTGCTCTACTGATTACCCTTGCTTGCAATTCTCGATTATCAATCACATTCAAAAGTCTTTTGTATGCATTGTTAGAGCTCTTTGCAGGTGAATTTCGAGGCGTACTTTCTGACCAATGCAACAACAACACCACTGTTGCGATGCCTCGCCAATTCACCCTCTCGCACGCCTTTCGAATGACTATGGCACCCCTTTTGACGAACAGAGTCATCGGAGCCGGAAAGGTACTGGTTTCCATTAGGATCGTGGAATTCAACATCCAAAATGGTATCAAATTCCACCGCAATAGTATTTCCGCAGTGAGGGCAACGAGCTCATTGAGACCTATTGGACTCATCACCCCCAAAATAGCCTGTGGCGAACTGCCGTCCTGTGATCATCTTTGTTGCTATGAGTATCTATTTTTTCGGTGAGAGTTTAGGGTTTCTGCTAACATAGCTTCCGTAAATCCGATTCGCGCATCGCTTTGAATATTGTCGTCACAATACCTCATGGTTTGGATTAGCGAGCATGCTGCGAACGATTTGGTCGTATCCATAAGAACCACCCATATAGTCATCTTGGAGATATTTCCCAGAAGTTTTTTGGGTTTCCTTTTTCATCGTTTCTCAGTGGGTGGGATGGTGTGGGGTGATCCATCAATACCGGTGCTCTTGTAGTGGCTGGAAATTTGTTTTAGATATAAAGAAGCATTTGGATGTAGATATCCCATTGGATGCATTCATAGATGGGCACGCGAGGTCAAGAATTTAAATTAAAAATATGGCAACCTCTAGCACTGGCAACCGAAGGCCACGAGAGACTAACTGGTTAAAGATTAGCTTTTGTGATGGCCTTAATATGTGCGATGATTTTCTATTCGCATACTTAATGAAAATATATAGTCCTGGCCTCCTGACTCAAAATGAGGATTGTGGTTGTGTTATCTTTCGTTGTTTCTCCTTAATGCTCCGCGAAGTTGCCAAAAAGTTGCGATAGTTTTTTAGTTTTCCTCGTTACCACAACTTAAAAGTGATTTTTAGCAATGGGAGTCATGTTTTTTAAGGTTCATACTAATATGAAGATATTGTAATTCTATATTTAGGATAAGAGAAGATGGCCTCTTGCTTTGGGAAGTATGACAACAATTTCCACATCTACCCTCACTTGCAACAATGGAAAGGGGAAGACGTTGGGTGCGATGTTTGATAATTATAGCGTACATAGTTGTCTTCTCTTTCCAGCTCACATTTTCCTTTAATCGCTCGAGCATAATAGGGACTCTAAGATTACGCGACGGAGAGGGTAGGGTAGTTAATACAAGAGCTATGGAAAAGGAGTTGTGCTTCAACAAGGATGGATCAGTGACATATGCGAGCCGGAGAGGAATTATGCTTTAAAGGAAGGTCACACACTACGTGAAACTTCAGCGCGGTGGATCTTTCCTTGTCCACTTATATTCGATTTTAATGTGTTATTTTAATTTTTCAAGTGAGTTTTGTTTTGTGTAGTGCGCTGCATTCAATTGCACACTTGCGAAAGCATTGTCAATTTGTCTTGCAAGGTGTCGAACAAACTTGCCGATCTTGTTGGAGTCACCCTTGCGAAGGGGAAAAATGTTGTCTCGGAGAGCAAGCATGGTTCTCACGAAAATAGTGAATGATGGTGTGACAAGAGCTGACTAAGGAGGTACTTTTTAGATGTGTGCTCCGGTTATCTTTTAACGTTGTATTAGCTCCTCTTAAATGTATTAGATTTGGTAGGCACATTTGAAAACTCAAAGGTGAAAGGAAACATATTTGTTACCCGTGTTGGTCTCACTTGGCCTATGGACTAGCCACATTAGAGTACGCACAAATATTTTCATAACAATAAAAAGGAAAGATACTTACTGAGTCACATTGTTATTGACGTGTGTAATGAAATGTATCTCAATGCTATGGTTTTGGCCTTTTTATTGGTTGAATTAGAGGACCCGAGCTGGAAAATATTGGGGCCCGAGTTGGTAAAGGCTGAGCTACCACAAAGACAAATGATTTATCCTGAGGATGGAACCACAACATTTGTTGTTCTTGCACGATGTGGTTTAATAAGTGAGGGTGTAAAGAGTAACTTTCTTTGCCTGATAGTAGCTCGATTAAGATCATCTATTCATTTTTTGTAGGGTCTTGTGGTGTTTGGTTTTTTAGTTTTGGATTGGGCTTATTGAGTCTAAGATAGTTTTTGGAGTGGAAAAATTGCTATCGGTATAAAAATTGGTTCTTTTGTCAAAATTTACGAGCTTGTTAGGAAATACAAAATCGACAATGGCTGTAGTCTTAAATTTGTGGAAAATAATTTGAAATGAAACCTTTTTGTTTTAGGTTGTTGCAAAGGCAAGTGCAAAACCTTGCTCAAATTAATAGCATCGACAAGACAATAAAAGGCCCCTTGTTTCGGAACTCAAAATTTTGTCAAAGGAGGTAAACGCTTGCCTTTTGAGTAGGCTGGTTTTCCTTTTTGCCGATGGTTTGGTGTATCTAATTGAATTAGTTGCCTAAGGTATTTTTGGTTGCAAACTCCTTTTCATTTTTCATACAGTATTGGCCTTGTGGAATACATTTGATCGTGTGGTCTTGTTAGATCTACAACATTTGTAGTTGTTTAGTCTTATGGCCGAGGTGCACTTTTATTATGGAAATAGTTGATGCAATATTGTCATTTAATCCTGACTGCAGGGTAGCATGTTGAGAAGTTTCTTGTGAAACATTTGGTATTCAAAATGACACTTGATCCTATACAGCATCATGCACTTGACTTCAAAATTCATATTCAAAGTGTGCCCGACAATTCTTGCAAAATTTCAAATATTTATGTTGTTTTAAACCATTATCTTTTTCATGTATTGGATGCTGAAAATGTGAAAAAGACTTTGGTATGAAACCAACTGGTGAATAATTTCCAGCAAAACAACCATTTCCAAGACATGATTTAGAAGTAGAACATATGTACTTATGAAGCATAGAAAGATATCCTTGATGCATTGTCAATGTTTGGCTAGGGTTATTTTTGGAGAAAATAACTCCTTATTCCTAGAATAGTGATCTTCAATACAGGTAAATTTCTTTCACAGCCACTTGACTTGTTGTTTATGTACTTTGAGCTCTACAAAAAAAATCTACAAAATTTGTGTATATAAATGACCACAAAAATGTAATACTTACCTTTATATTTCAGTAACCCTGTAATAAAGTCTATTGATATATCTTCTAGTCTTTGAATATGTATGTGGAATGGTTGAAGTAACCCTAGAGATTTTACTATCTCTCTTTTATTTATTATGCAAACCTGGCCTTCTCTTACAAAATTTTGAATATCTTTCTTCATTCCTTCCAAAATATATTTTTTGATCCTTTGAGATGTTTTAAGGAACCCTGCGTCCTACCATCAGAGAGACATGGGACTCCCTTAATATTTTTTTATTCAAATATGCTTACGTGCATAAAAATATTCTACATTTGCACCAAAGTATATCTCTCTTTCACTCCCAATGCTCCATAGAGTTCATCCCATCCTTTATAAATTTTAGTTTTTGTTTAGTACTATTCTCATTTTTCCATTATGGCAAGCTTCTTATAGCCACCTAGGAATAGAAAATGTAATTTGATATAAATTTGAGGCCTCTTCTATTTTAGAAAGAGCATCATGTACTAAATTTTCCTTACCCTTTTTGCAGATTATCTCAAAATTAAAACTTTGCATTTTTTCTCCTCATTTTTGTTAATCTTATAATGAAAATCATAGCTTCAAAAAATAATTTATGCTATCATGGTATATCTTGACTTTAAAGTACCTCCCAATGATATACTATCCCCATTTTTTATTGCATGTAATATTGCTTCCATTTATTTTTCATGCGTAGATTTCACCAAATATTTTCTTTGAATTCCTTGCTTTTAAAAGCCAATGATATCCCTTATTGTGTTAATGTTACGTAAATTCCTTGTCCTAGTTCCTCACACTCTACTATGAATGTTTTACCAAAAGTAGGTGCAACCGATGTTGGTGTAGAAGACATGGCATCCATTAAAAGAGAGAATGCCAAAGTAACCTCATCATTCCATATAAATGATATTTTCTTCAAGAGATATGTGAGTGGACTTGAAATGCATGCATAATTCTTAACAAATTATCAATAATATCATGTAAGTCTAAAAAATCTTCTAAAAACCTTGATTTTCTTAGGAATAGGTCATTTTGTAATAGCTTGCATCTTTTGAGGCTCCAACTTCACTCCTTCCTTTAAAACAATATTAACCAAATATTCGAATTCTTATTTCCCAAAAGCACATTTGGATATTTTTACATAAAAATGATTGTTCTCAATAATTTATATAACTTTTCCACATGTTTAGTGTGGTATTCCCATGATTTATTATAAATATGTGTATTATCACAGAAAACCAACACAATTTTTATAAGATGGGATCAAACAAAATTGTTCTTAAGTTGAGCCCGTCGGACTTTAAATGGCGATAAACCATAATTCAAACCAAATTCGCGTTCCAAAATAGCCTACTGACGTCGGCCAATTTGTGACGCGAAAACCAAATTAATTCCGCCCTAATATTTTTCGGGTCCGAAGTTGGGCTGGCCTACGGAGGGAGATTTGTGACGCGAATTTCTTATCAAATTCACCCTAATATTTTTCGGGTCCGGATTTCCATTGCGCGAGCAGCCCAAACAAAGATCCGCTCCAATCAATTTCTGCCACGTGTCCTCAATCAAAAGTTGCCCTGTTCCCAAATGCGGGTGCATTCGATGGCGTTTAAGGCGATGGGACATGGATGTGGCTATTTCATATCAATCGCATTAAGTTTTAACGATGTTCAATTAAGTGCCAAGGTTTTCACATCAAATCGCATTAAGTTTTAACACTGTTCAAGATCGGACCTCCACTCCTGTTAGCGATTCTGCATGCTCCAATATGATCCGACCTTCGGATCTCATCAATGAGAGATTAATTATAATGGGTGTTCTTTGATGCCATTGCAGTCGGGTCAATAAAATGGCGTTTCGCTATGGTTTTTCAGACGAGCCGCAACCTTTGAATTTCAGATGCTCTCCAGTTGCTGGGTTACACTGCCTGCTCACTGTGACGAGAAGGAGAAGTGGCCAGCTGAACTGCTGCTTAGACCTTGGTGCAAATCTGCATTTCTCTCGATCTGGTCTGTGTTTGTCTTCCTCGGTTTCTTGGAATCCTGCTTCTCCGTCTCGTCTTGTGCCCACTGCTGAGACTGCACCCATGCCTCGCCTGCGTCAAAGGATGCGTTGTTGCAGGGGGAGCACTAGAGGTCAACCCCTGCGCGCTCCCTCCAGCCCCTCAACCGAGTCGTCTTCCCAGTCCAGTGATTATTATGCAGGTCGCTATCCAAACACTAGAAGTGGGCGGGGTCGGGTTCTAGGATCTGGCCACCATATGAGCTCCCCTTCTCCTCATTTTTCCACTGCTTCACCTTCTCCCACAACGTGCACTGCGCTTTTTTCCTTTAATTTCTCTTTGAACCGCCCATGAATCACAGCTTCAATCACCGTGGTTTTCCGTGAGGAGGCCCAAGTGGAGGAAAAATGCACCCGTCTGGCGGGTCTGAGCTTAGAAAAAGCCAGCCAGCATTCGGGCCTTCAGGAGGGGAGCGGTGGCATGAATGTGGAGATAGCACCTAGGGATCTTGGACCTTCTGAAGGATGGTTCCGAATCGTCGAGGAACCACCGGAGGAGTCGTTTGGTTAATTTGGTTTTCTTGCTTTGCGGCCCACTTAATTGGGCCTATTTTAGATTATATTAATGTGTCGGACCTCTGTAATATTTCTAAATTTTGTAAACGTTCAAGACTGGTTTCCCTATATGAGGGCAGTCTTCTTTTTTGATTTTTTGATGACAAATTTTCCATAAGTCTGGGAAATATTTTTGACTTCGGTCATGCTGTAATTTTATTCCCACTATTAATAGATTAACTTTACTTAGAAAAAAAAAATGTTGCCCTGTTTCTATTTTAAACCTGTTTTTTGAAATACAGAGCCATGTTTATATGATTGTTTATAGTCGAAGCACTGTGGGGTGGTTTATTATATTAATATTTCATGGTCGAATTATGTTCATAACAATTGGAAAAAACAAATGTTGCCATGTTTCTATTTTAAACTTGTTTTTTGAGATACAGAGCCATGTCTATATGATTGTTTATAGTCAAAGCGCTGCGGGGTGGTTTATTATATTAATATTTCATGGTCGAATTATGTTCATAACAATTGGAAAAAAAAAATGTTGCCTTGTTTCTATTTTAAACCTATTTTTTGAAATACAGAGCCATGTTTATATGGTCTACGTATTATACTCTTTCTATGTATATCTACAGGAACCTTTTTGCTATGAATAGGGTGGATGATGTAGCGGGCTACTAATAGAAACAAGCGAGCCTGAACCTTACATCTCGGATGCAACAGATGGTTACCAATTTTGGAATCAAGCGAGCCTGATCTTACAAGCGAGCCTGGGTTTTTGCAGATGGTTTTTATTTCCGGGAACAAGCGAGCCAGAACATACAATCAACCCTGGGTTTATACATATTTTTTCTCTATCATGGATGCTTTTTGTGTGAGGCGTATATCAATAGTACATGTCTCTGCACATTTCCTGTATCTAATTTATGATACTATTTTATGTGTTGACAGGTTATCACTCTGCCTTCAAAACTAGCGATGCTGGTCTATGTTGCTGGTTTATTGATATGGTCTGATGGTATTTTTATATTTTGGACATATCACACTCCTCACATGATTAGCGTTTTTCTATGTTCAAGGATTTTGGGTACTTTAATTTGTATTTGGAACAATGGACGTCGGTATGTACTCTATCTGTTGCTTTACTATTCTACATACTGCTATTTCACTTTCTTATAGATGCCTCGGGCATATTTGGATGCTTTCTCAGATTTGTCGATAATCTCCATGTGGACCGTTACCGGGTTTTATATCATGTCCCTGTATGTGACATGGGGTATTTTTCTATCATTGTCTGGGGTGGGACTTCCACTTTTCTGGATGGATATTTGGGTTCCAATCTTCAGATGTGAAAATGTAATGACTTCATGGACTGTTTTACTTCATATAACATATTCAAAACATCGTTTTTTCTCTTGTGAAAAAAAAATGATTGTTTATATTCGAAGCGTTGTGGGGTGGTTTATTATATTAATATTTCACGGTTGAATTATGTTCATAACAATTGGAAAAAAAATTTGTTGCCCTGTTTCTATTTTAAACCTGTTTTTTGAAATACAGAGCCATGTTTATATGATTGTTTATAGTCAAAGCGCTGCGGGGTGGTTTATTATATTAATATTTCACGGTTGAATTATTTTCATAACAATTGGAAAAAAAAATGTTGCCCTGTTTCTATTTTAAACCTGTTTTTTGAAATACAGAGCCATGTTTATATGATTGTTTATATTCGAAGCGCTACGGGGTGGTTTATTATATTAATATTTCACGGTCATTGGAACGCCCACAATTCATAACAAATATTGGAGATTTACTGTCCTGTTTTAAAGTTTAATTTTTTTTTTTTAAATTGAACCCACCATCGGTATACCGACGCTTTGTAAGCGTCGATCTTCCGACGTCTTGAACGATTTTCGTCGGTCTTCCTAGGGTCGGTATTGCGACGCTTTTGGAATGCGTCGGTATTGCGACGCTTCTGGGACGTGTCGGTCTTGCGACAACATAAAAACGTCGGAAGAGCGACAGTATAAAAACCTCGGACCACATTTCGTCAGAATTGAGACAATTTACAAAGGTCGGAAGAGCGACGCTCAAAACGTCAGACCACATTTCGTCGGAATTGCGACAATTTACAAACGTTGGAAGAGCGACGTTCAAAATGTTGGACCACATTTCGTCGGAATTGTGACAGTTTACAAACGTCGGAAGCGCGACGGTTTGGGAAACGTCGGAAGAGCGACGCTTGTTTGGAAGCGACGGAAAAAGTGTCGGTAGTGCGACACTTTGTCAGTGCATCGAAATTGCGACGTAATGGCAAACCAAGTTTTACCTGTCCTCAAACTGTCGTTCTTGTGACAACTATGTGTCGGAATAGCGACGAAGTGGCCGTCGGAAATTGGGCCAAATTTTCTAGTGTTTTTCTATATTTTCCATTCGAAAACAATGAAAATGCACTAAAGCAAGACTCCTCTACATGGAAGAGTGCATACATGTTGCATAAGAACACAATAAAGAACAATGAAACTAAGTTCACATATAACATGAACAAGAAATGGGGTGATTTGGAAGAAGCAATTCAAAAAATTGATAGCAGCACTGCAACTTATAATCATACAATAAAAAAACCTGGAATATCTGATGATGTTACTGAGAAGTATGACTTGGCTAAGGATTTGCAATTTCCCCAATGCAATGAGAAAAAAATGCATCTTAACATTGGTTTTCAATTTACAGAACATCTACTTATGCTTAGCAATGAAGAATACTACAAGATTAGGAGAATTCTTAATAAAGAACAACAAGCAATACTCAAAGACATTGCAATGAAAAAACGAAAGAACATAGACAAACCATTCTACTTATTTTTTATTGGAGGAGCTGGTACTGGAAAAACATTCACAGCAAAAGCAATATTCCAAATGCTCATGCGCATCTACAATGAACATTACAATACAGATCCTTTGAAACCAAAAGGTTTGATATTAGCATACACAGGTAAAGCTGCATATAATGCAGGTGGAGCTACAATTCATTCTGCATTCTAATGCCTTTCAACAAATCTAGTTTTATTCCACTTAGCAACGATGTATTAGACAACTTAACACAACTGTACGAAGAATTAACGGTTGTTCTCATTGATGAAGTATCTCTAATTGGAAGTTGTTTTCGATATCAAATTGATGATCAACTAAGAAACATTAAGCACAATCAAACAAAATACTTTGGAAACATTGATATCATATTTGTGGCGACTCATACCAAGCACAACCTATACAAGATTCACTAATATTTGAACAACCTACAATAAGAAAACAACCAATAACATATGACTTTTGGAAAGAACATGTAAAGTACTATGAATTGCACATTGCAATGCATCAAACAAATGAAAAATTCATTAGCATTTTGAATAGGATGCGTTTAAATAATCAAACAGAAGATGATTTGAATTACCTAAATAGACATTGTATTTGAAATGCTCCTAATGATCCTACTTTCCCCTATCTATTTTTTAGGAATAAAGATGTAGCATTACATAACAAGAAAATTTTGTCTATTGTTCCTGGTGATGAAATCGTAATTAATGCAATTGATTACGAAGAAGAAAACCATGGACACATACCATCTCATGCACAAATAGCAACATTTCCTTCACAAATTTTCCTAAAACTTAACATGCTAGTTGAAATATATGCAGGAAACTATGACTTACAAGACGGTCTAGTCAACGGTGCAGATGGTATAATTAAAGCATATGTAAAATTAGACAACTTTGATGTAATATGGATCAAATTCTATGATGAACGTGTTGGCTGTCAACAAGCACATAAATTTTCTTTTCTATATAGCAAAAAAATTTCTAGTGATTGGACTCCCATACTGTGCACAACAAAGCCAGTTTCTGTATTAGCAAAAACAGACAACTTGAAAATCAGAAAACAATTCCCAATCCAACTAGCATGTGCACGTACAATACACATATCACAAGGCTTGACACTAGACAATCTTGCATTTGATCCTTTAGGAATACGATGCCATGGATTAGTATATACAGCTCTTTCTCGTGTGAGAAACATAGAATCATTGTATTTTCTTAGTCCACTTAAGAAACAAAACTTCCGAATTCAACACAAAATTTCTGTTGAAATGGAATGTTTACACAGAAATGCAAAGTGGAAACTAGACTACAACTATTCATTATTAGAAACAAAAGCATACATTTCAATTCTTTCTCTAAACACTCGCAGTTTACAAATACATATTGATGATTTGTTAAATGACTATGATCTAATGCAATCTGACATCCTATGTTTACAAGAAACACATTTGAATAATTCATAGCTTCTAAAAATACTTGAAACATTCAATTGCATATCAAATCATAGTAAACATGGTTTGCTAATTTGTATTAAAAAGCATATAAAGATCTTGAACCATATTCATTTTGAAGAAAAAAACATTGAAGCTACACTTGCAAATATGTTTCTTCATGACATGGATATTATAGTCGTGAATGTCTATGTTGCACCATATGCAACATTGAACAATACATTGGATCTTCTTCAAAAGCATTATGAAAAATACATTCAAATCAAACAATAGCGATTGTCGGCGATTTCAACATCAATATGCTTGAAAGCAACAACAAAACAAACAAACTAAGATCATATATGCATAATTACAACCTTCATTTTCTTTTAGAGAAAAATAACAATAAAAAATTATCAATCATTGATCACATATGGTCAAACATAACTTGTCTCTATAAGAATTTCAGGTTAGATACATATTGGAGCGACCATAATACTATTTGTCTCATCATTGAAGACAAAAATGCAACACAAACACAGTGCAAATGAAAGTAGTCTAATGTTTTTTTCTAGTCAATAGTATCATAGCCTCTTAACTACTATGACTTTGACTTCTAATTGTATGTCCTGTAGATTACTATAGCTTTCTACAATGATTCAAATAGGCAAAGACAAGCCACAAAAAGAAATAAACACATCCAGGTTTTCTTACTACACTAAACTTACTTACCCTTCAATGCATATGTATAGAGATATCTCTATGTTTAACTGTTTATTTCTTTCTACAAAAATATTGCAAGACCTATTCTTATATTACTAGTGTTGACTTCTATAGCACTGTTCTTCATATAGAATTATACTATGCATCAATAATTTATTTCTCAAGCATCACAGAATTCATTTTAATTCTTAAATTTCTCTTCCAACCCCTTGTAATATTTTCATGTACAAATGAGACACGCCCCATTGCAAATTGAAAACTATATATAACCACTTTGGAGTTATCTAACAATAAACACCACAGAATACTGAATCTTATTCTCTACAGTATTTTAGCACTACAACACAATTTGTTTCCCTTTTCATCATCTCAATAATGTTCCATGCTTAAACTTGACAATCATCACCAATAGCTTATTTACATCAGAATTGTTACATGCATAATTCTATGAATCCCAGTCTTCTTGTTCTTCTTTTCTTGTCAACCTTTAATTCTTTTTCCTCACCCTTCTCTAGAAACTTGTCAAGCTTCCTGTTGACTTTACATTTGAACCCTTTTTTACTAAGATCTCCGCCAATTTCCCATGTTGCTTCTTTCAACCTCTAAATTGAAATAAAGATAATATCAAATACAAATTAATTTGCTTCCAAAATTATAACTCCATTTCAGTTACGTCAAACTAAATTATTTCATAATCCATATGCATCTTAATCAACATTGTGCAATTTGAACAAAATGTATCCAATTTCATCATTATTTCTCTTAATATCCCTATTATCTTTGAAATTTTATCTATACCTTTTTTTTTTTGGTTTCTTTTGTCCTATGGTGTTTCTATGTTATTTTTCATTGAGTAGTACAACAAACTCAAATGACATATATCTTGATCACCATATTTATTCTGTAAACTGCCAACTACCCATAATAAGTAACAACATTGGAAAGTGAGCTTGATCAAGAAACACATCCAGATTTTCTTATTACACCCAACTTACTTAGTATTTGATGCATATGTAAATGTTTTCATGCCAATCAGCAGTACCTGAACTTTCATACATCTGTACTAGATGCGTTTACACGTTTCTATAGTACTGGAATTGAGTCATTTTTTTTATCAGCCAAAAAAAATTTTAATATTTGCAACTCAGATCAGTATATATCTCTATTGCACCAATAGAATTTTCTGAATTTAATATTGTATAGTTTATAAGTATTCCATTATCGAAGTTTTTAAATGAAATTAATATTTCTTTCAAAAACTAATATTCAGTTTCCAGTACAATATACAATAAGCTTATACTTTTATTTTTATTTTTAGTTATTAAAATTTACCAAACACTTCGTGGTTGCGTTCAAGCGCACCATTCAGTGACATTGCATCTTTTTCATCTCGCAGTTCTGGACAAAAAGCTATAATAGACAAAGAACAACAAATATCAAGTGCAACTGAATCAGACAAGTAAGTAAACTTGAAACAAATTCTTATACGTACCATTGACATAACATTCATATTTATCACCAATATATTTTACTTCTAATTGTTTCTTTTGCCACATCAACATCATCAATACACAGATCGAAAGCAACATATTTAGTTCCAGTTACCATTGAAGAACTAAACATTCGCAAAACTGGAAGAATGTTCAATGGAGATGTTATGGTTATCTATAGCACAGATCTTGATAAATTCCACAAAGCACGACAAATACTACGTGCAGATTTGACATATGCCAAAGGAATCATGACAATCACATTGTCCATACCAACTGAGCTTATTGAACAACATGGAAAAAAAATATCACCAGGAAAAGCAATATCTATTACAAATTTTAAAGTTCTTCCCAAAACAAATTATGGCCGCGGTGATTGTGATTGGATTCTGCTGCTAACTGAACTAAGCATCGTATAGAACATACCAACAATTTGCAAAGAATAAAAATTCATTCCAGATACAACAGTAAAACAGCTTACAACAAATACAGAAACATATCCAATTGGAACGATTGCAGCAGTTGTCACAGCTGCACGGAAAGTTGGTTTCCAATATACATTGCAAATTAAAGATGGAAATTTCGATGACAATAGAGCAACGATAACATAAATTACTTTGCAATGTTTTTATATTGCTAGTTCCATCCTACATTTCAATTCAGTTTCAAAAAAAAAAAAAACTTTCTGTGTTCTTTTGTAGTTGCAGTTATTTGAAACATTTGCACCGCTCTATGATGAAATTGAGCAAGAATTGCAAAAAGGCCATCTTCCAATTATGTTATTCAAAAACATAGCAAACAGGAAAGAACTGAAGGATAGAATGCTTCGAACAATGAAAGCTACATTCATCACAAAATTGAATGCAGAAGCAGCAGAAGAACTCAGAAAATTGAACCCTCCAACATTCTCTGTAAGTACAAATGAAACAGTACCTCTACTACTCAATATGAAATTATTTCTTCATCTATTTCTATTTTGACATATACTACTTGTCCTCCTCTATGAACAGATAAAAGGAACATTGAAAATTGCAAGCATTTACTCTACGCCATTTGAACCAGTTTGTGTTGAATGCAATTCACCAATACCAGCCTCTACAATGATAGAGGAGAATACAGTTGATTTCCTAAAGTGCAATAAAAATTCGTCCTTTTCCTATTCACAGTGTCTTAATTGCATAATCAAGTCCAACAACACCAATTTGCAATGTTGCATCCGAAGCAAATTCCTCTTGAAACAGTTACTTCCCAACCTAGCGCATATGTCTTTTCAAGACTATGTTAAAAGGAAACAAGCAACAATGTATATGCTACATGATTTCAAAATCAATGGTACATTTAAAATCAACGAAGACAACGAGATCCAATCTATTGACAGCAACGGAAGCCCTACCAAGGCTAGGTATACTTATAATTACTCTTCATCTTTCAAGAAAAAATCAGATATATGCAATTTAAATTATGCTATCCAAAATAGCAAGATTTGTACTATTTTTTCCCTTTTCTTTGCAGCACCAGCACTTCTTCAAACATTGGCTACAACAAAATCACATAGTAATCCAGAAATCAGTGCAAAGTTGTTCTCAATTTTTGTACAAGATTTTACTGCTCAAATTTGCCTTTCTCAAAGTGCAGTATGTCTGCAACATTTTGCCAGAACAAGAATGTTTTCATAGAACAATTACAAACAAACATCACTAGTTATACTTATAGTGTTTCTTCTACCTATTCACAAATACTTTCAGACTTAATATATGTATATTTAAGAAATATGGCTTTTCCATTTGACGTTTACAAATGTTTTCAGATTTCATACATATATGTTCAATGAATAGAACCTGTGTTTACAATCTGACATTATATATATATAAATTTTATAAATCTATTTAAAAATTTCCTGAAAAAAATATTTGTGCAGACATGATCCCTGGGCTACTTCCAGTCTTCTGTCTTGTTGTTTATTGTTTTTGCAAAAATCGTAATTGACATCTGGAACATTAATTCATCTCTGTAAAAGAGGGAGAGGCACTAAGATTATTTGTCCATACAATGTGAACTACAAGTAGCCGCTCTGCAAACGAAGAAACGAAATTAATTTTTCATATATTCTTATGTATCAACTTTGAACAGCATCTCTCAATTTGGGCAATATTGTTATGGTAACAGAAATAGTAAATCGCCATTTCTAAGTTTATGCTTCCTTAGCTTATAAGTTCATATTTATTTTTTTGCAGATTCCTATATTCATTGTTAATAGTAATGCACCAAATTCTATGTCTAAACACTGTACTAAGACTAAAGTTAGTCTTATCTTCCCTGCTCTTCGCCTTTGTTATAATTTGCTTTACAATATGATTCTTCTTCACCTGCACTTTACGACTAAAAGCTTATATATTAAGCATAATTGGGTCATTGATATTTACTTTGTTAAGTTATTTTTCCACTTTAATATTCAAATACTCCAGTCTTAGCTTTTGATAAGTATTTGATTAAGAATTTTCACTAAACCTTCGATTCCATGAGATAATATATATAATCAATAAACTATGCACGTACAGTGCGGATGCCACAAATGGTTTGAACAGTATTTCAAGCCAAGAATACAAGTCTCCTTAAATAGTAGAATTATCAAAGGACTTCATATGAGGCTTGGCCACATAATTGTTCATGCTTTTTCTAGTTCCACCTTTCCTCCAATCTTTTCTTCTCCACCTAGATGACCGTGAGGACACATCACGGATATCGCTCAGCGAGCAAGGTTTCTATCTCAACCGATATTGCTCCAATAACCAGAGGGTTCAACGCAGGTTCAAACATATCCAACAATCAATTACTCATATCATTTGAGTTCTTGATAAAACAAATTGGCTGGATTTTCCATATCTGATACATTGGCTGAACAGGATCAGAGATTTGGGTGACTCTTTTAGCCAGAGTGACATTTTCATGTCTACAGGAAGAAAAACTCTGTGGATGATCGATTGTCAAAGCTAGGAGTTGAGAAAGATTTTGGCATCATGTACTACCACAGCTACAGGGTTCTGTTCTACTTCACTGAATATGACTTTGGTTTACATCATACTTCTGGTCTCTGTTATTGGGCCATTCTGGTATACTAGTGCTCCACTTTTTTTTGCTCCTTTGATACTTTATGATCGCTGGTGCTCTACTTATATTGAGATTTCACTATGACTCTAGTACTTTGTGTGCCTGCAAGCAAATATGCCTTTCTGAACAGTATTAGTTTCTTTTTGTGTATGGGATGGGTTCCTTCTATTTTTTTGCGTATATCTCTGCATGTATGCAACTTACATTGAAATAGAATCTTTCTATATATATATATATATCATTAATTGCCTGGCCTGGTACATTATGTCAAAATCAGTGCTCAGGCATGTAGTGACTCTTTGATTTGGTAAATAGTTGGGATTTTATAGTATTGTTTGCTGTGATTATTTTCGAATTCAATGGAGAAACATGTGAGAAATGTAAAATTAGATGGTACGACACAGCATAATTTACCTTTTGTTTGACCCAGAATTTTTTCATTGAAACTCTTCTTAATATGTCACCTTAATCCAATTTGACAGAGCATTATTTTTTTATTGTAGATCAAAATATACGAAGTGCCACTGTACCACTTTTTCCATATTTCCACTTTTATGTTTGTTATGAATTTTTTATTTTGAGTCCCTACTGACGACACTGCTACTTTCTTTGCATTTTTGGCTATTTCCAATAGTCACTTTATGTTATGGAATTTTTGAAATCTACTCTTTATAATAACTAGCAAATACAGTTATCTCTAAAATCTGCTCTGACATTGACTGACTAATTGAGTTATTTTTACATTTGCTCTTACAATAAGTGACTGACTAATTGAGTTATTACTACAGTACAGAACTTGTAACATATGCAGTACAAAACTTCGAAAGTCATTTTAATACAACTCACATCTAAAAAAATATTAATTATAACCTTAGAGGGATTTTTGAATCGAATTATTATTTAAATATAATATATATTTTTAAATTTATTTAATCTTAGATTTTTTTAAACTTATACATCACAATTATTTTTTAATGAAAATTATGAGTAACGCTGAGAAAAAAATTTGACCATGCTTGATCATGACCGTATTTTTCCGTCAGGCTCACTACAAAATAATGAAAAAAACAATACACACTCTGTGTTTTTTTTTGTTTTAAAAAAATAAACAGTAAAAAAAAATTACATACCGTCTTTCGCACTCTGTTGTGCTTTCAAAATAAAAACATTACAGTCTGTTACAATAGCCTCTCGGGCTTCTTACTTTATATATGCCGCACATATTAAAACATAAAACAAAAACTATATGAAATGAAACTAAACTAAAAT
This sequence comes from Pinus albicaulis, assembly GCA_034641835.2. Lineage (NCBI taxonomy): Eukaryota > Viridiplantae > Streptophyta > Pinopsida > Pinales > Pinaceae > Pinus > Pinus albicaulis. The sequence continues at coordinate 651,405,568 of CM076573.1, read as the reverse complement.
TTGTAGGGCCTATTACAAATGCGCTTTGTATATATTTAAAACAATACAACAAACCAAACATTGTAAAACCTTTTGTCGCGTGATAAAAACATTAAAACATTTCATTTGTGCATATACCGCCGGACCTGAAAAGAGATTAAATCTGCTTCATAAATTGCATCGGGTCCGAAACATAATATTACAAAGCAGCCAATACAAAAAGTTCTGATGTCGATTGAAACGCGAACCCGCGATCAACTATTAACTGCACCATATAACATAGATCGGGTCCAGACTTATAGCATAACAAATGGTTCAAATAAAAAACTCTGATGCCGATTTTTAATCGGACCCGAGTTCAACTTTTAGCTGCGGCCTATAATATGCATCGGGTCCGGTTCCTTTCACTGTTCAATTGGGCCACAAAAAAAACGCTCTCGATACGTTTCAACTTGCGATACAATATGATAATACCACGTGGTCTTGTGGACCCGCGTACCTTGGCTTAAGTGGAGGCCCATTGTTATATGAAATAACATGCAATGAACTCATCGCATCGGGCCATTACAAAATGCTGTGGATTATATGAATTACTTCCGATTGCGATCAACGCATCGGAGCCTCCATCATCAACAAGACACTGTACTTGTAGACAAAATACAACACAATATTTTTTTAATTAAATTGAAAATTAAAAGATTATAAATATTTGTTCTTAAAAAATGAATTAAAAATAAAAAAGTTATAAAATAAATTCCACCTTTTATTTTAGTACTAAAAATATTATTAGTACTAAGTTAGAAATAAAAATATTATTAGTACTAATTTATAAAAAGCGATCACTGATAAGCAACAGGTAGTAGTTACTCTGTCATACTCATATTGATGCCAAAAATAAGCTAAGCATATGTAGCAGATCTAATCTACGCATCAAATGCATATGCTCATGGGTCGTCCTAGTAATTATCAATTGGTTACCATCATCAACACAAAATTTTTTTTATTATAATTTAGATAGATTTAAACTACTACTATATAGGGCATAAATTTTTAATTTTTACTTTGATTTAATTATATTTAAACTAAACTAAGCAGCAAATTTATTACAAAGAAAATACTAATAGACATGCTCAAACTCAAATTGCAACAATTATTTCTAATTTAATTTAACTATACTTTATTACAAAGAAAATCTCACTTGTTTCATGAGCTTACTAACCCATTCCTCCACGATGTCAACAATTTTCTAGATAATTGATACATTATAAACTTCTTTGACGAGGTTCCTAGCTCATTGTTCAACTGTGTCAACCAGCTTTTCTAGATAATTGCTACATTACGCACTTGTTTCCAATTCCTCAATTGTGCCTAAGTATATATCTGATTACTTAGACTCACAAGCAAAATACCTCAATTTACCATTTACTAAAAAACCTAAATTTATTAGATTGTAAACCTTAACACTTTAAACTAAACTAAGCATCAACTTTATTAGAAAGCAAATCCTCATAAACATGTTGAAACTCAAATTGCAACATTTCTATATTTACATTAAGCAACAGGTAGTAGCTACTCTGTCATACTTATATTGATGCCAAAAACAAGCTAAGCATATGTAGCAGATCTAATCTACACATCAAATGCATATGCTCATGGGTCATCCTAGTAATTATCAATTGGTTACCATCATCAACACAAAATTTGTTTTACTATAATTTAGATATATTTAAACTACTACTATATAGCGCATAAATCCTTATTTTTTACTTTAATTTAGCTATATTTAAACTAAACTAAGCGACAACTTTATTACAAAGAAAATCCTCATAGACATCCTTTAATTTAAATGGAAACATTTAGCAAATCCTCATAGACATGCTCAAACTCAAATTGAAACAATTATTTCTAATTTAATTTAACTATAATTTATTACAAAACAAATCTTCATAAACATCCTCAAACTCAAATTGTAACATCTCTATGATTACATTAAGCAACATGTAATAGCCATAATAGCTATCCATAGACATTTTCCAACATCACATTGCAACATTACTATATTTAAACTAAGCGGCAGGTAGTCGCTACCTTGTAGCCTTGTTAAATACAAAATCGTTTTTATTTTTATATTTTAAATTAAAATTTCATTAAAAATAATAAAACTATTTTTTATATAATTAAAAAAATATTAATTTTTTATTATATAATTTTAACAAAATTAAATTTTGAATTATATTAATTTATCTAAATATTTAATATTTTGAAAAACATAATGATATATTTAATGTTCTAAAAACTAATAAAAATATTCTATTCTTTTTTTCTTTTTTGTTTTCTTCTTCTTCATAAAAGACTAATAATCTAATTTATAAATATGATTGAATTTACATTCTACACATACATTTCTTGAGTGTATTCATATCATACATAACAATACAACTTTATGGCGGTCGACTAGGGAGAGATTGTAAAAAAAAGAACATTTTGAAAACATCAAACCCTTCAAGAGGACCATGTCCACCTAAAACACAGGTGGTCAGTGTGACAATAAAAAAAGTGGTATGTCCATAAACACAATTTTGTACATATACTATCAATGCAAAAAAAAATATTAACTAATCCAAAGACTATCTAACAAACATTGCATACACTAATTGTGTAAATAACTGCATGAAAAAAATATGCCTACGTATGACTGATACCAATAGTACACAATGTTGAGACATAGGAAAAACATTATAGAAATGATGAACTTTGGTCCCTATGAAAGAAAAAGATTAGTCAACTACAAGTGCCTAGAATGTGTCGTTGAACGAATGGTGGAAATATTCTCAAGCATGGTTGTTTACTTGTTTTGTTACCACCCAAAAATCCTTCTCCAAAAGGAGGCTTTCTTTCGACAAACAGTTTGCTGCTTTGATTCGTTCCTTTTAGATATGTGAGCATGAAAAAGACACAAAGATATTAATAATTTTCTTGGACTCCTCAAGGATGGGCTCAAGAAGGATATTCCTGCAAGAATTAATATTATTGAGCCAAATTATAATCAACTTTCAGTCTCCAAATATGTACAAGTGAGTGCATCCCTTCTCTTGTGAAAATAAAAGCAAGTGTATGTAGGCCACGAACTTTGCAAGATTATTTGTACCGAGACCCAAGTCCATCTTGAATTTGAAACAATGGTTCAGTGTTAGGAATAAGATAAACATAGGATAAATCCCCCACCACAAATTTAACTATTATTGATTGATGCCCCATTGAAATATTCCCACAGCTTAGGTTTATCAAAAATTTCCACTTTTATCACCCTGGGAGTAGCGATATATTTTTCTCGAGGAAAGTCACTTAGAATAGCCAAGATCTCCCACGTGATGTGCTCAAGGATCTATCTTATCTTGGAAGACTGCTCAGTTTCTAGCCAACCAAACCCCCCAGCAAACAATAAGAGGAAGGGCCTTGTGAGGGTGAAAAATGAGGTTTTCACTCCATCTAGACCAAGCATCCTCCACATCTTCCCCTTCCCATAGATAAGCATGTCTTAGAGAGGTACAACATGTGGTCCATATCCTCTTATATCTTTAAATAATGAAATAATAAAATAAGAAATCGATCATAAATAAAATTAAATTGATGATGAATGATGATAAATGTCCACTAGGATTGAATTTAGTTTAGTAGATGTTAATATGGTAAGGGATTACTTGAAATTATTTAGAATTTTATTTATATGCTTGAAAAGCATTAAGGTAAGCGTTCCATGACCACTATTGATTTGCAAAGTTAAAATGTAACGAAGTTTTGTAGTGTGACAAATCATTTGAAATTGAGATCTAATTTGGGTATATGCTAGACATTTTATTGAAAGTGCTTTTCATATTCAAGGCTTGTTAATGTCACAAATGTGTAACTTTTTCATCCCATGGTGTCTTGTGAATTGACCGATGCCTAGTTTCAATATAGAGCTCACAAAAATGTGTTCTTATTTTAGAGATGTGTATTCTCTTTACACTAGTTAAAATAGAGATAAACCTTTTGTCTTTTAAATTAGGGTTGATCACATCCTTATTATATCTTGATTTTTGTTTCCCCTCTAACTCTTTATCGAACCACAAATTCTCCATAAATTTTGATGTAAAATTACTTCTAAAATTCCCCTTGTTCTGCAATATGATCTATTTCTTTATCCCCCAATGGATTGGCCAACAATGGGCATCCATTTGTCACCCCCCTAAGTTGAAGGTTGTTTTGGCTAGAGTTAGAAGTTATTTTAGGAAACCTCTTTTCATCTATGTTGTTTAACTTGTTCTTATATGTTAAGTATTGGGTCATCACTATGCTCTCAATAGGGGGAAGACTCACTTCAATGAGGAGGACACGATAAGATATATTTCCTTTAATTTTGAGATTATAGATTATAAACTTATTTTGGATATGCTCTATCTTTCTCCACAACTCTCTAGAGACACTTCACCCCAAAACTTTACACCCATATAAAATAACAGCAGTAATGAGAGCCTCAAAGAGGATTTTGTTTCTTATCCCATATCGAAATATCCATTGATTTATGATTTTTTTCAATCCCATACTAAGCATTCTACTCTCCATTTAACATTTTCTAAATTCCATAAATCCAATTGAGCTTGTGATGAACATTGATTCCAAGATATTTTATGAAGGCAATTCTTCCAATTTGTTGTTATCATATATTGATGTATCATAGGTGATCTTATTGGATTTACTATTGTCACGACTTTGATATTGTTAGTATTAATAGTCATACCCATATTGGATCATAAATCACATAGGATTCTTAGTTGCTTTCCAAGATCATAGGGACTCCTTTTCATAATAAAAATATCATCAACATAAAGAAGAAGAATGATGACTATACCCACAAGAGTTGGGCCGACACAACCTGCTTCTTCCAAACAACATTCTAACTTATCAATGTATAAGGAAAAGGGTACGGGACAAGGGACAATAATTCTTGAATCTAATATGTAGTTAATATCTTCTGACCATTACTTAGTGTTCCTAAATTTGGTGATAGTGTTCTCATATGATCTTCTCACAACATCCCTCAACTTTAAAGGGGCATTTATTTCTTCCAAATTATTCCAAAAAATAATGGATTTTCTAAAATCAGTGAAGTAACAAAAAATATTGGTTTTATTACTGCGACACACTCCTTTTTGGTGATCCTAAATATAACAAGGTTGTTCATCATTGAATGATATTTTCTAAATGTGGCTTGGATTTTAGTTCCATACAACTTGGCCAATGTGGGGCTAATCATAATGGTCCTATAATTAGATGGAATAATTTTATCCCCACTTTTAAAATTAGGTACAATGAGACTTTGAGTTTAGAGTTTAGGGAAACTCTGCTTGACTACTAAATTTAGGAGCTTGTATATAAGAGGGAAGAGGATAGGTCCTCTGATTTTAAACATTTAATCTTGATAGCCTTCAATGTCCTCAACTTTCCCATTTGCGAGCTACTTAACTACAAACTCTATGTCCTCCATAGAAGAACCTCGTCATCTATAGGAATGTTTGGAAAGGTTCCCATGATGTTAGGGAGTTTGAAATTTTTTTTAAGGTAGGAATTCCAATCATATAAGGGAATCATAATATTATCTTTTGTTTTACAAATTAGAATCTACCTCCAAAACTTCTTAGGATGACATGCAACATAAGTATTTATTATTCAACATTCAATAGCATGACAAGGTATTCACCATTCAACTTCTTAAAAAGAGTTTAAAATCTACTAAGTTATTAGACAATTTGACATTTTCTAATTGAGTTTTTGGTTTTGTATTTACTAAGATGAATTCATATTTCTTAACTAGTTAGTGTCTATTTCATTGTGTTATACTTATCATTCATGTTTATGCATATTATGAATTTTTTTTAATATATATATATGTGTGTGTGTGTGTGTGTATTTTAAGGAGTACCTTAACAATGCATCCATTCACCATTAATCCAAAGCCCCACAAACAAACCAAAAAATATTATTATTATTATAATTATGATTTTATTTTAGAGGAACTTTTAAAAAAAAGTTTCATAGTAGTTAATAAATCATTTTTTTCATCCAAATATTTAATTTGATGTTATATGTGTCAACAGAAGAATATCACCAACTTCACTCTTTTTATGGGTACCTTGATTAAGCCTATAAAAATACACCAACTCCAACTTTGTATACTGAGGAATGGATCAAATATCTTTGCATAACAAATTTCATTTCATTTTTTAAGCTAGTCAATATATAGATATTACTTATACAACACAATGGTTAAAAAGAGTATACCTATCTCTACATATTGAAGCATCCCAAGCTAACTCAATGTCATGAATTGATTAAGGGGAAGGCCTTTAACTTTTTTGGATAGAGGGTTTTGAATCCAATGACTTCAAATTAGAGAAATTTTGAGGTAAAAAATGGGCTTCAAAACAATAATGTACAACCAAAATCAACTTTATAAGAACGAATAGGATTCAAGATGATGATGTAAACCGTGGGGGATGATTCACCATTTTTGGAGTAAAAAAATAAACTACTTTTTCAACTTATCACCCCACAATTTTACTCAAATTTTGAGCAGGAGCACTCATTGGATGGGGAATTTAATTCCTCATCCAAAGAATACCCATGTCACATACTTTCTTTGGACCCTGCTATACGAAAAATAAGAAATCCATGAAAAAACATGATTGCTCTCACTCGAAATTTGAGTAAAACTATAGGGAGATAAGTTGAAAATATCAGCTGAAAAAATAATCTTTTATTTTTCCCTAATAAGTTTTATGATGCAATCTACTCTTATTTTATTATTTCCATTTTTATTTTATAACATTCCTTAGGAGGCCCATTTTAGACCTCAAAATTCCTCTAATTGAAACATTCTTCTACTAGGTTTGCTTGCCAATTCATCCCGATCAAAGTGTCCATTTCACTACACACTTCTTTAGAATAAAGTCCAATCTAATTATACAATTATAAACTTGATCAATCGAAATAATTTTCCCACTTAATCATTTTATAAGTTTGAAATGGTTTACCATTAGCTTGAAGGATTTATTGAATTTCTTTCTTTTTTACCTTATTTCTTAAGTTTTATTTCCATTCAACAAATGAGTTAGAAATTAATGAAGGTTTTAAATATTCCAAATACCTTGTTTCATATTAGTTATATAAATAAAATATTTATTTTTTTAAGACTAGATTGTTCAATTCATGATACTTTATCCTCTCATAGCGATTTTTAATTATGAACATTGCAAAGAAGGATAATGTCACGGCCTCAAGGGAAACACATGGTTACATGGTGCTTTTGGTGAAATGTATCCCCTATATTTTGCAATACCGACGTGTTTCAAAACTGACTAATACTAGTGTGGAAATACTTCACTAGAAATACAACCCACAACATAATACTTATTGAAGTTTTTTTAACTTGATTTTACTTAGCAAAATTGTCATAACATCAATATAGTCGAACCAAGTGATCGCATTGTCACATTAATCACTTCTTCAAATGATTAAACTTGCAATTAAATAAATTTACCACAAAACTCAATAAATAAATAAATTTAATAAATGTGCACTGATTTTTTAAAAATCTTCTCTCCAACCTTAAATTACCATTACATAGGTGAAATCTTCAAAATATGGGTAGTCCCAACCCTCCAGCATGACTCCCTGTTATTACATGGAAAAGACACCAAATTTCGTTTATGTTGGAAAAAACACCAAATGTGGGTTTGCTACATCCAAAAATCACCAAATTACCCTTGCGACCAGAAACCACCAAAATTTGTTCTAACCACAACACCAAAATCGGCTTCTGTGGTTTTCCCTCTTTGTAGACTTTTCGGATCCACCAATTTTAGTTTGCTTCTATGCCCAAACCGAACTACTCATTTTATGTTGTGCTTCCACTACTTGCTCCCTCCAACCAAACTTTCCTCAACTAATATATATGTGTGGGGGTCACAAAGTGAACCATCACGTCATTTTATTCTCGTTCCCCTTTGGTTACCCATATGTCAGTTCATTCCAACCAACACATAATATAACCACCCACTCATTGCTCGCCACTCGGGCGACTCTACTTGAGTCTTTCCACACATGCATTGACCCACACCTCCACTCAACCAACCTTTTTTTTGGCTTGTCACTTATTGTGTGTGCTTATTATGCATGATTGCTTTATAGGTTGAATCCCATAAAAAATTACACGACTCATTGTGCATACCCAATGGAACACTTTAAGTCATGTTTTTCATACCAAAAGGCAACACAATCCATCCGAGCGAACCCTCATTCCGACTAGATGAGGTGTTACCGAACTTCATTTTTTCTACCCATTTCAAAATGTGGTACTCCAATTATGTCCCTTCATGTGGTCCTTTACTTACATGGACTTGTTTCATTTTGCAACTTGCCTAGTCTATCCCACCTTGGTGCACACCCACTCATGCACAATTCCACAACTAAAAACCCCATAATGTCCCATTTCATGCAATCTAAATGTCACATTTCTTGCGATGGATATGTCACTTGCATGCTTGGTTAAGTGTGTACCCAACTCTTAGGGTGTAACAACCACTTGCATGCTTGGTTAAGTGTAGTACCAACGTCATGGGACATGCATTCCAAGCTGAATGATGGGAAAAATATCCTAGTGGATATGATTTCGGTTTATTTATGGATGAAGGAATTGACACAGGAAAAGAGGCATTAATTGGCATTTAATTTATGAAATAAAGGAAAATAGGAGAAAAAGAAGATGAAAGTTCATAGATTTGCATGAGGAGGAAATTGAAAGGGAAAATCAAGGAAAATGAAGAAAATAGAGGCCTCAATGATAAAAGGCTTTTGAGGATCATTTCATGGATTTTGTCAGCGTTAGCTTTTTTCTGGTTTAGCTTTTGACAGTTCTATGGTGGAGCTCTCTCTCTATTCTCTCACACTTAGAGCATTCTTGGAGCATGCTTGGAGCACTCTAGTATTTACTTGGATTTTGAGGAAGAAGGAAAAGGAAAAAAATAAAGCTCAAGGGGACAATAGGATCAACAACTACAATTGGAGATATTTGAAGGCACTAAGTTGCATGTATGATTTTTTTGCTAGCTTTGGCATGCATGGTACATGCATGTGGTTTCTTGGTTATGAGCTATCATTGGCATGGAAGATTGTCTGGTTTGACAATGGTTGTTCCTAACCTTTCCATTTCCTAGATAGCCATGGTGTTGTGGGTTTTATAATTTATTTATTTTATTTTATTTTATTTTTGTTATATATATATATATATATATATATATATATATATATTTATTTATTTTATTTAATTTAATTTATTATTTATTTATTTATTTATTTTATCTAATTGTTACTCATGTTTCTTATGGTTGTAAGTTGATTTATTAGTTCCTGGAGCCTTGGTTGGACAAACTCTATGGAAGCCCTGAATGGGTTGAGTTACTAGTCTTGGAAGCATTGGTTGGAAAAATGCTCTAGAGCCCTTAGTGGGTTGAGTTACTAGTATTGGATCCTTGGTTGGACAAATACTCTCTAGCCCTACAACAACTGTGGGTTGAGTTACTAGTCCTAGATTCGGGTTGGAACAAACACTCTAGAGCCCTGGACAGCTTGGGTAGAGACCAGTATGGTGATGGTTAGTGATGTCCGACCATGAGGTGGAATCATTGGTTGAGGGTTGAGGTGGTTTGGCCTCTAGAAGCTCTGGTTTGGTCATGTTTGTTTTATTCCATGAGATCACACATTCATGCTTGGAATATGGCACGAGGGCGACTGGTTGAAAGAGAGATTTGGTTCAACCCAATCTATGGTCGGGTGTTATGTGGAAGTCCTTGACTTGGTTGGATTTGCATATGTTAATAAGATCTCTTTTTCTCTTGCATTTTATGAGTAAATATACTTGTTATGATGTGGCTTTGGTGGTTGTTCTATCATTGTTATTATTCTGATTATATGATAGTTATAAGCATGGTTGCATGGTAGATTTTAGTTATGGATCTCCTCTGTTTTGATTTCTAAATTAATATTTATTGAATGCATTACCTAATATATGTTATTGCAACTATTATGAGTGGGAATCAGGCCTTTTTGATGATTTTCAGATAAGTATGAGACCCCTCTATTAAGATATGCATTTATAACATGTAGATTACATGTTCTCAATGTGTTTGGAAAAATTTATGTCATGGATAGGCCTTGTTAGGTTAAGTTATTGACTAAGTTTTATATTAAAGGATTTTTCCTTGTGGTATTTATTGTTTTTGAAACTATCATCAAATTCTGGGTAGTGGTCTGGAGACTAGCCCTGAAAAAGTGGCTTAGACCTTGTGGTCGTAGGCACAAAATTGGGAGAAAAAGATTGCATTTGATTCCTTGCATGCTTATGCATGTGACTGGAGGGTTACAATTGAATTTAGGAAGTGTTGTGGCAACGTTTGGGAGTCTAGATCATTGAAAAGAAGTTTAACTAAGGGTTTGGGCACCTGGAAGGGTGGTTTAGCTCTTGGGGGTCTTGTAGCTCCTGAGGAGGGTTAGTAAATTTTTGGTTTGTCGATTCCACTTCCCTAACTGCATGTAGGAGGTTGAGTCATATCATAGTAACTCATCATCTCATATTTACCTCAATGGACCGGTGAACTTGGGTAAGTGTGGGAGTAGGTGGTTACAGGGTGGTATCAAAGCATAGTTTCGTTCTCTTTCGGTGGTATCAAAGCATGGTTCAACATTTGGACTGCATGGGCGTAACGTGTTTGTCATTCATGCATGTTAGTTTTCTATGTGATTTTTATTCATGCATTGTGATAGTCATTGTTGAAATTTATGTCATCCTGAAGTTGTTGGTATGTTATGATGTTGATATGTTGGTTGAGATAGAGCAGGAGAAGTAGATTATCGAAGCGAGGTTACAAGCACCAGACCTCGGGGTAAGAGCAGATCATCATACAAGTTTGTATGTTGGGAATGCAGGTATGTTGGTTAATGGTTTTTATATGCATTGTGGTTATATATATGCCTATCATTATGTTGTTGTTATGGTTACAATAGATGCTAGTTAATCAGTGCAGTCATATGCACATGCATTAGATATTCATGTATGGTAGTTAACTTGTTGTTACATGCATTGCATTCATACACATGATAATTATGGTCATTGCATTTAAGATTTGTATGTTATTATGTATCATGCTAATATGGATTGACCTGTGCAGATGTTTATTGTTATGATAATCATGTATGAGTCGATATACTTATGATATTGTGTCATACTAGACTGGACTGACTATGCATATGTGATAGCCTCCCCTGAGATACATTGAGGTATGGTTTTTATTATGTCATATGTTTATAATTTGTTTGAATGTTTGATTAATTGCATGATATGAGTATGTGTCTATAATATTGCATGAAGGAATGATCTTGTTTTAAGATGATTGTGCTAACACAATATGCGCTCAGATAGTTGATATCAACTTGAGTGAAAGTAGGTGCTAGTTGTAGTATTATGACCAATGAATATGAGTTGATTATGACATGGTAGTTAGTCTCGGTAAATTTTGATTTCAAATTAATAGATATGTTGTCTTGATCTTTGGAACATGTGACTGACATGTGTGAACAATTGCATGGAATAATGCTTGGTATTAGTGTGACAATGTCATAATTGATTTGCTTATATAACTAACAATTGGGTGATGTGATAACACATAGTAAGACTCGATTGCAGCAAGGTAAAACGTAAAAGAAAGGAATTGGGTGATAATTCCTCTGGCTATGTTTGGAAACCACAATTCCAAATTAATAAGTGCTTTACATATAAGAAGTCTTCTTAGCCTTGATTTTGCCTGACATTATGTGGATATGTTCTATATTCATGAACATGTATTTGACATGTATATTAGCTAGTTTCTAGTATAGCTGGATCCATCAAGGGAATTTGAGTCCCTTGAGATATGGCATGGATGTGTTCAGTTACAAGGCAGCGCACTCAATGGCACAACAAGGTAAGATAACTGGTATATTTTTATATTTATACGCTTAAAATTATGTGCTTATGGCAGTATGATGTCGGGGATTGCATGACAAAAGAGACTTCCAAGAAATCTCAAAGAAGGCTTAGGTTGAGCTTTCCCTTGGAAGAATTGGGAACCCATGGGGTTGAGTCATGTTGTTTGTTTACAGTCTTGTGATTTTGGGGCTTTGTGATTTGTTTGCTCTTGGTTTGCAATTTTGTTTATGTATGGTGCATGACCATGCCACTTTGTTTTTGGTGTCGTATTTCTATTGGTTTTTCAAGGTTTTATTCTTGTTTTCCTTTTGTTCTTGCCCCTTATGTCTTGAGGGTATTGAGAATTGGTTGGGGAAATAAGAAGGTTAATGGAGCTTGGGAAGAGTTGAAAGAAACCTTGAATAGGTAATGTAAGACTCAGATGGAACTTGATGCATGTATAAGGGCAACCTAAGGCAATAATATGACAACTGGTTGAGTTGGTTGGATCCACTGGGATAAATGGGCGGTGGCAAGATAATCATTAGGAAGGTAACCAAGAAAGGTAAAGTAAATGGATCTGAGGTATCATATGCCTTGGCTATGTTGGGAATTGTTGTTCTCAATGTTGTGCATGATGTGCATGGATAAAGGGAGTTCTCTTAACCTAGACCTTATGATATATGGTAATTATATTGTAATCATGATTATGTTGATACCTATATATGTATACATGTTTGTGTGTGTGTGGTTGTTTGATAGGGTCATCAAGGATCATGCTTGTTTTATGCTAATGTTTATATGTATGTATGTATGTATGTATGTATTTCATTGTCTGATAGGGTTGTCAGGGATCATGATTATTTTATATTGATTTTATATGTATATATGCATGTATGTATGTATTTGTATGACAAGGTTTTAAGGAATCATTCTCCTGGAGGAATGATTTCTTAGGCAGGTGAATGGCATGAAGGGGTTCCTAGTTTATAGGGAATCAAGTGGATATGAATTGATATTATGTGATTATTATGTCTATTTTTATGCTATAACAAGTAATTTTGAGAGATACTTTAGCAAAATTAAAGCAGTGCGATCTATGACATGTTGGAACAAGCATGAATAGTGGAAAGACACTAGAAGCAAGGTTCCTCGATAGAGTCAGAGTGTGGTCTTTGGATGTGTAGTACTACTATTGTGTATATGTTGTACATGTTGTACCTATGGTGTTGTGTGCATTTTGTATGTGCAGTACTATGTACATATAGTGTTGTGTGCATGTTGTATATGTGGTTCTATGTACATATAGCGATGTGTGCATGTTGGATATGCAGTGTTGTGTAAATATATTGTTGTGTGCATGTTATATGTGAGGTGTTGTGCACATATGGTGTTATGTACATGTTTTATATGTCATGTTGTGTACATATGGTGCAGTGTGCACAATTTACATGTGGTGTTGTGTGCATGTGGTTCTATGTACATGTGGTACATGCAGTGTTGCATACAAGTGGTGTTGTGTACACGTTGTGCAGGTGGTGTTGTGTACACATCATGTAGGTGGTGTTGTGTACACGTTGTGAAAGTGGTGTTGTGTACATATGGTGCAGTGTGCACATTTTACATGTGGTGTTGTGTGCATGTGGTTCTATGTACATGTGGTACATGCAGTGTTGCATACAAGTGGTGTTGTGTACACGTTGTGCAGGTGGTGTTGTGTACACATCATGTAGGTGGTGTTGTGTACACGTTGTGAAAGTGGTGTTGTGTACATATGGTGCAGTGTGCACATTTTACATGTGGTGTTGTGTGCATGTGGTTCTATGTACATGTGGTACATGCAGTGTTGCATACAAGTGGTGTTGTGTACACGTTGTGCAGGTGGTGTTGTGTACACATCATGTAGGTGGTGTTGTGTACACGTTGTGAAAGTGGTGTTGTGTACATATGAGTGTGCTATGCACATTTTACATGTGGTGTTGTGTGCATGTGGTTTCATGTACATGTGGTATATGCACATGTATACATGTGGTGTTGTGTACACGTTGTGCAAATGTGGTGTTGTGTACACATCATGTAGGTGGTGCTGTGTGTACACGTTGTGAAAGTGGTGTTGTGTACATGGTGCAAAGGTGCACATTTTACATGTGGTGTTGTGTGCATGTGGTTCTATGTACATGTGGTACATGCAGTGTTGCATACATGTGGTGTTGTGTACACGTTGTGCAGGTGGTGTTGTGTACACATCATGTAGGTGGTGTTGTGTACACGTTGTGAAAGTGGTGTTGTGTACATATGGTGCAGTGTGCACATTTTACATGTGGTGTTGTGTGCATGTGGTTCTATGTACATGTGGTACATGCAGTGTTGCATACATGTGGTGTTGTGTACACGTTGTGCAGGTGGTGTTGTGTACACATCATGTAGGTGGTGTTGTGTACACGTTGTGAAAGTGGTGTTGTGTACACATTTTGTAGGTGGTGTTGTGTTCATGTTGTTCTATGTACATGTGGTGTTGTGCACACGTTGTGCAAGAATTGTTGTGTACATGTGGCATTGTGTACCTATCGTACATGTTGTGTTGTATACATGGGTACTATATTATGTGTATTATGTAGTCATTGTATCATGACATGTGTATTCATTGTGTTGTACTTTGTGAACGTATATGTATTGTGGTGTACATCAGGTGTAGGTGTATGTATTATGTAGTGGTGTACACCGGGTGTAGGGTTATGTGTTGTGTTATACACTGGGTGTAGATGTATGTGTTGTATGACGAGTGTAGGTGTATGTATTGTGTGGTGTTTTATGCCATGCATGGGTGTATGTGTGTGATGTACATTGTGTGTATGTGTATTTGATTGAAGAGAAGAGAAGTATTGGGTGCTTGTCGAGTGTGGCAGCCGATCCGATGTGTGTACATAAAGGACAAATATGAAGGCATAAGTGAAGGACCGATTAAAGGATAATTATCGATATTTTATTTCAATTTTATTATGCATGTGATCTGTGATTTTGATTTATGATGGTTACATGTGAAGTATGATTTTGATTTATGATGTTTGCATTTTGAGCTAACCAGATGTGATATGTTTATACATGATGATTGGTTAAAGGGCTAGTTTGACTAGTTGTGACATGAAGTGAACAAAATTACAAGTGTACCTTATTGACAAGCCACCAATGAGGTATGATGTGAATTTATTTCGATTTATTTTGAATCTAATGCAAAATTATGTGGTTGGTACAAGAAAGCATGAAAATTTCTGGTTGGGTGGTTGGAACTTACTGCAAGAATTAGCAATAGAAGAAAAAAGGAATTGGAATAGGAAGTAGTATGTTGGTAAAAAATTCATGAGCAGGGCCATTGTGGGACACTAGTATCCAATAGTGTTGATTGATTTCCATGAGCATGCTATGACTGGTATGATGGTTTTGAGGCAGGGACATGCCTTGTTTTTTGTACCTTTTGATGCAAGGAAACCTTGCCAAGGGAGGGGTCACCCGAGGGAATGTGTAGTAGAGAAGGTGATGCCTGTGGAACTTGGAATATTTCTGACTGCAAGGAAGGGGGTGACCGAATTTTCTGAAGGACTGTGTAGCAGAGAATGGAAGGTTGGGGAATGAATTTTTTTTTGTTTTTATCATTTCCAGATAATTAGAAGCACATTAGGAGTGTGCCCTAGAACAATGAGCTGATAATTGTTCATTCAGAGAAAAAGTGGCGTAGGATCATAGCACCGGACATTGGATGCATGTTTGACTTTGGAAGTGGATTCTGAAATTCCTGGGAAGGAGGTGAATCCTGGTGCTAATTTTGAGGGTGGAGGTGTGAGCCTATGGCTTCCCTTGTTATTGATACAGACATTGTATCATTTTATTTGTTAGTTAGAGTAAATGTGCATATGTGTATATGTGTATATTATTGTAAATAATGTATCAATTTGTGTTATAAAGCTCCATAGATAGTATGATTATTTGTTCGTTGAAGAAAATGTGCATAAGTGTATGTGTTAATATTGTAACTATTGTAATGAGTTGTGTTATAAAGCTCCAATAAACGATATGTTTTTCATGTTTTCAACAGTGGTCATTGTAAATATTGCAATGAGATGTGTTATAAAGCTCCATGGGAAGTATGTTTTGTTTTCAACGGTTTGCTAGTTTAGAGGTGTCATTGAACGCCGAGGATGGTGTTCCCCCAAGGAGGAGGGTTCTGTAATAATCCTAATTGATTTTCCATGTAAAAAATATAAGGCCAAGGTCATGTGACACATATTCCAAGCTAAATGGTGGGAAAAACATTCTAGTGGGTATAATTTTGGTTTATTTATGGCTAAGGGAATGGGAAAAGGAATTGGAAAATGCAAAGAGGAATTAATTGGAAATTTATTTATGAAATAAAGGAAAATAGGATAAAAGAAAGGTGAAAGGTCGCATATTTTCATGAGGAGGAAATTGAAAGGAAAAATGAAGGGAAATGAAGAAATTAGAGGCCTCAATGATAAAAATGCTTCAAAGGATCAGTTCATGGCTTTTATCAGTGTTTAATTTTTGTTGGTTTAGCTTTTGACATTTCTATGGTGGAGCTCTCTCTTCATTCTCTCACACTTAGAGCATTCTTTGAGCATGCTTGGAGCCTCTAGTATTCGCTTGTATTTTTAGGAAGAAGGAAAAGGAAAACATGAAAGCACAAGGGGGCAATGCTATCAACAAATATAACTATATTTATTCGCAGGTATTGAGTTGCATGCATGATTTCCTTGCTAGTTTTGGAATGCATTGTACATGCATGTGGTTTCTTGGTTATGAGTTGTCATTGACATAGAGGATTTCCTAGATTGACAGTGTTTTCTCCTAACTTTGCCATTTCCAGGATAGCCATGGTGTTGTGGGTTTTCCAATTTGTTTTTTTGAATGGTGCTCATGTTCCTTATGGTTGTTGGTTTACTCATTAGTTCCTAGAGCCTTGGTTGGACAAACGTTTTGGAATCCCTGGAACAACTTGGGTTTATTTACTAGTCCTGAAATCATTGGCTAGACAGACACTCTGGAGCCTTTGGTGGGTTGAGTTATAGTACTCGAAAAGGGACAAAAATTCTTGACTCTAATATTGTAGTTAATATATTCTATCCATTACTTAGTGTTCTTAAATTTGGTGAATGTTCTCATGTGACCTTCTCGCAACATCCCTCAACTTGAAAGGGACATTTATTTCTTCCAACCTACTCCAAAGATATTGTCTCAGAAACTATGTCAATGGATTTTCTAAAATCAATGAGGTAACACAAAATATTGGTTTTATTATTGCAGCACATTCCTTTGCATTGATCCTAAGTCTAACAAGGTGGTTCATAGTTGAATGATATCTTCTAAATGTGGCTTGGATTTTAGTTCCATACAAATTGTAAAATGGGGCTAATCATAATGGTCCTATAATTAGAGGGAATATTTTTGTCCCCACTTTTAAAATTAGGTACACTAAGGCTTTGAGTTTAGAGTTTAGGGATGCTCTACTTGACTGCTAAATTCAGGAGCTTGTGTGTAAGAGGGAAGAGGATAGGTCCTCTCATTTTAAACATTTAATATTGATAGCCTTCAATGTCCTCATCTTTCCCATTTACGAGCTACTTAACTACAAACTATATGTCCTCGATAGAAGAACCTAATCATCTATAGGAATGTTTGGAAAGGTGCCCATGACGTTAGGGAGTTTGTAAATTTTTTTAAGGTAGGAATTCCAATCCTTCAAGGGAATCATAATATTATCTTTTGTTATACAAATTATAATATACCTCCAAAATTTCTTAGGATCACATGAAACATAAGTATTTATTATTCAAAATTCAATAACGTGACAAGATATTCACCATTCAACTTCTTAAAAAGAGTTTAAAATCTACTAAGTTTTTAGACAATTTGACTTTTTCCAAATGAGTTTTTGGTTTTTTATTTACTAAGATGAATTCATATTTCTTAATTTTGGTGCATATTTCATTGTGTTATACTTATCATTCATGTTTATGCATATTGTGATTTTTATTTTTTAATATTTATTATTTTTTAAGGAGTTCCTTAACAATGCACCCATTCACCATTAATACAAAACCCCACAAACAAATTAAAAAATATTATTATAATTATAATTATAATTTGATTTTAAAATAACTTTTAAAAACGAGTTTCAATGTAGTTAATAAATCATTTTGTTCATCCAAATCTTGAATTCGATGCTATATGTGTCACCAGAAGAATATCACCAACTTCACTCTTTTTATGGGTACCTTGATTAAGCCTATCAAAATACACCAACTCCAATTTTGTATACTGAGGAATGGATCAACTATTTTCGCACAACAATTTTGGTTTCATTTTTTAAGCTAGTGGATATATAGACATTACTTATACAAAAAAATGCTTAAGAAGAGTATACCTATCTCTACATATTGAAGTATTCCAAGCTAACTCAATGTCGCATGAATTTATTAAGGGGAAGGCCTTTAAATTTTTTGGATAGAGGGTTTTGAATCCAATGCCTTCAAATTAGAGAAATTTGTGGTAAAAAAATAATGTACAACCAAAATCAACTTTATAAGAATAAATAGGATTCAGGATGATGATGTCAACTGTGGGGGATGATTCACCATTTTTGGAGTAAAAAAAAAAGATTAAAAAAAACTACTTTTCAACTTGTATTTCCAACTTATCACCCTCTAGTTTTACTCAAATTTTGAGCAGGAGCACTCATTGGATGAGGAATTTAATTCCTTATCCAAGGAATACTCATGCTACATACTTTCTATGGACCCTACAACACGAAAAACTAGAAATCCATGAAACAACGTGATTGCTCCCGCTTAAAATTTGAGTAAAGTCGTAGAGAGACAAGTTGGAAAAAGTAGTTTTTTTCTATTTTCCCTCTAAAATTTGATGACGTAATCTAATATTATTTTATTATTTCCATTATTATTTTATAACATTCCTTAGGAGGCCCATTTTAGACCTCAAAATTCCTTGAATTGAAACATTCTTCTATTGGGTTTGATTACCAATTCATCCTGATCAAAGTGTCCATTTCACTACACACTTATTTAGAATAAAGACCAATCCATTTATACAAATATAAAATTGATCAATCAAAATAGTTTTCTCACTTAATGATTTTATAAGTTTGAAATGGTTTACCATTAATTTGAAGGAAGGTTTTATATTTTTTTATATTTTTTATTTGTTTTAACTTATTTCTTGAGATCTCTTTCCATTCAACAAATGAGTTAGCGATTAATGAAGGTTTTAAATATTAAAAATACCTTGTTTCATCTTAGTTAGATAAATAAAATATTTAATTTTTTAAATATAGATTGTTCAATTCATGATACTGTATCCTCTCATACTGGTTTTTAATTATGAACATTGCAAATAAGGATAATGCCATGACTTCAAGGGAAACATATGGTTACATGGTGCTTTTGGTGCACTGTGTCCCCTCATTTTGCAACAATGATGTGTTTCAAAACCGAATAATACTAGTGTGGCAATACTTCACCATAACTTGCCCCTCAACATAATACTTATTGAAGTTGTTTTAAATTCATTTTACTTAGCGAAATTGTCATAACATAATTATAGAACTAAGTGATTGCATTGTCACATTCATCTCTTCTTCAAATGATTAAACTTGTTGCTTGGGATGTTATGGTTTCTTGTGCAAAGAAGAAACCTGAACTTCACGAAAACCACTAAAGGTTGGTTGGTGCATGAAATAAAGGGGTCGGCTCCTGAAATGCTTAAGGATATGGAGCAACAAGTTCAGATCATAAAGAAAAATATGAAAGTGGCATAGGGCATATAAAAAAGCTATGCAGATAAGCATAGGGTGCATAAATATTTCCAAGTGGGGGTGTTATTGCCTAAATCTACCTCAGGCTGAAAGAAGGCAGAGTTCAGGGTAACATCAAACCACGCTCAGTCTGGTAGCTAGCCCTACCAGAACATGAGAGGGCTCTCTCCGGGTCAATCTCAGCGAAAAGTAATAAATAGGGCTTGAGACGACTGAAATAAAAGCTAATTTTAGGCTAGGTATATAAGTAAAGGAGTTTGAGTTTGATTTTGGGGGGTTTTGTTGGATCAAAGGGAAAGGCAGTTTTGGGTGCGGGGATAAGGCCTAGTTTTTGCAGAGTTCTGATTGGGGCAAGGAAGGCAATAGTTTTGATGTTTTAGATTGAGTGCATGGATGGATAAGACCGGTGAGGAGCTGAATAAGGCAAGAGGGTCTCAACAGTCCTCCTCAAACAGATGAAAACATGAAAAACTAAACAAAAATGAAGGCAGAGCAAAGCAAACCAATGAATTCTACCTTTATAACTTGTTTGTTCAGTTTAATAAGAAAGGAGAATGGAAATGGTACACATAAACATTAGTGAACTTACATATACATAGAGGAAAACACCATCAAAACAAAGAGCCACAAGAATCCCAAAGAGGGCTGCAAACCCTGGTCTATTCCTTTGCCAAAATTGCAGAATGAAATGTACAATGAAGTGCTAGCAATACCAACTGTCCAACCCTGAAAATGACTGAGAAAATACATCATATAGACAAGCCTAACCCATTCTAAGAGCTGTTTCAACCATATCTAAACTAGGAACTAGAAAATAGGCCATGAAACAACTTGCCTCTATATGCTAGGAAACTGATCCATTCACTCACATTTCACCTTTTGGTGAATAAATCTTCTAGAACAAGTAAAAATGTGCCAAAATTACATCATGGTCATGAAATTACATCAAGGTAGATCAATATTTACATGAAAAAGTGAAACTGGCCAAAACTAGGCGAAATTATGAGCTGCTGAGTGAAAAATAGGCCAAAAATATCTATGCGTAGCACAACTTTGGAGCTGTTTTTGAGGCCCTTCCCGAAGTCCAAATTGAGCTCATGATAGCTCGTTGGAAATCTCTACCTGTCTACTTTCCAACCCAAGTGTAATTTCTGGATTTGGTTTCCATTTTCCCCTCCAAAAATCAAATCTATCAAGACTAGTTCCTGTGTGTGCAAAAAGTGGCAGAAAGGCCATTTTCAAGGTGTTTTTGACCCTTTAGGCAACCCAGAACTTGATGAAATTCTTAGGCCATTCCTGAGCATGCATAAATTTTCATAAAAAATCTAGAAATACCAAGTTTTCCTCCAAAGGATCTCCCAATCGTAAGTGCGCACCAAGTGGCGCTACGCGTCGGGCAGGAAAACCTGTTTTGTGACCAAAAAAATCAAAAATGACAAAATTTTCTCCAAATTCCTTGAAATTTGGACTGAAGGTCCCTCATCAAGTACTATTCTCATCCAAAGAAGCTTCAGCCAAGATTTGGAGCCTATCATGCCTTTTACGCCGCCTCAGTGCCCTCCTTTGCCTCGCTTTCAGGATCTTGATCCTCGCTTGACAAACATGTGTGCGTGCCCAATAGTGGTTCTTCATGTGTTGGAGCATGTTCTTCTCTTTTTTTGCCTTCTCCAACAGCTTCTCAAGATGCATGTTTACCCTCTCAAGCCAAGTCTCTCTATCGGCCTCAATCTCCCACTCAATAGGTGTCATCTTGGATGGGCTTCTTCGGGCAGCTTGTCGGTTCTCACGGATGTTTTGCAACTCCATGATCATTTTTTGATCCTCCAACTACTTATTCCACTACTCCAGATGGTTTATGATCCACTGAGCTCTCTACAACTTGTCGGTCAATGTGCTGAACTCAGTTTTTTGCTCCTGAATGATCTCTCTCAGTTTTGAGCTTGGAGAGCTCAAATCCACATCAATCAATGTAAAATCAGTATCCTGACCTCCTGAAGGGCCCTCCTCCTGCATAAGCCTCTTTCCTCTATCATGTACCTGTGCTGCTGATGACGGCAACGAGACCCCTTCCACCTGAGGTGGAGATAGTACTCGTCGGGCTGCTGCAAACAATGCTCTCGTGCCTCTCTGATAAGTAACAACCACTGGCACACTGATAGGCTCTGTCTCGGGACCTTCAAACTGATGTGAAGGCTCACCCGCATCATGAAAAATCTCTGGAGGAGGCTGAGGGGCTGTGAAGAACTCACGGGAAATGAAATATTCCCGTGCAATGCCCTGCAATCCAAGCTGATGTATGACAATGATCTTGATGAGCGCATAATGATAAATGTTGTTGTACTGCTGCTCAGGAGTCTTCTTCTGCACAAGAGTAGTCATCCTCTCTATGTTTCAGCACATGAAATATGGAATGTTCATCATCTTTACTCTCGTGAAATGCATCAACAACCTGATGTGGTATGCATAGAGGCATGCGAACCGGCCCTCACAACTGAAGTATCTGATAATAAGTCTCATCAATGGCGCATAGGATTCTTTCAGGAACTGGAATGGGAATACCCTGCTGAGCTGTCTCACATAACCAGGCCTGATGTATGGCTCATAATGTACTCTGTCTACCTGCTGTCTTTTATTCCACTCCTCACCTACATTCGGTATTCATGCTGCCTGAGAAATAGTTTTTGGTGTCAAGGTGAAATTTACACCAACGAGAGTAACATGACCATCACGCAAATGTAAAACAAACAACCATGCTAACTCCTGATGATGCTGAATCTAAGCAATCCTCTCAAAATACTGATAGCATGACTGCTCTCGGAAACATGCCATGGCAAGTGGGTAGGCCTGCAACTGAGTCAACGAGGTGGGCTCCTCTCTCACATGTTTTCCACCTTTACGAGGCCTTCTCGGTGCATGTAGCTTTGTGGTAGAGTCACTGTCTTGTTCATATGACGAAACTATGTCCGTCTCCCTGGTGCTGCAAGGTGTATGTCAAGTGTATGTTTGGTTTGTTGAAAATGACAAATTGGTGCCTTTGTTTCAATTGCCAAAATATACCAAGTAGGAAGGGGTTGTGGTAAATAGGGACAGTGGGTATAGTGGACTGTCAAGTAAAATTAGAATGCAATAACAGTCACTTAACTGTGTTTTAGGAATGTGGGGTTTGGGGATTTAGGAACTTTGCAAATGATATGGGAGACGGTAGGGTTTAGGAATAGGGATAAATGGGTCTTGGTAATAACTGATTTGGGAAGTTAGGGAATAAGGGATTGACTATGATAATATGATAGTAATGGGAGAGGGAAACACAAGTGAGAAATAGAGTGGAAGTGTTTGGCACCAAAGTCAAATTTTAACACTCAATTTCAAACCCTAAGGGAGCAATTTTTGATATGAATATAGGGTTTAAAGCTTTGACTTCAAACTCTTACAACCAATCTTTCCAACAACATGAAACACTGATAAATAGCACGTACAAGATGATTCTCACTTACATGGAGCAAATAAGGTGAAATCAATTTGATTTTTGTGAAGCCACAGCGAAAATCTGCCTGTCAGCTCTGTGCACCATGCGCACAACCCAGTGCGCTGCGCACGTTCAAAACAACACTGCGAATGGCGGCTCTATGCGCCGCAACCTCCCGGTGTGTCGCACCTTCTCCCAACGTGCCGCACAGCACTCCAATACACAGTCCCGGCTTTTAACTCACGGTTTCGTTCCTCCACAATTGAACTCGATTTCTCTGATGTCTTCTTGAGTGAAAATGAATTGATAAATGTGGAAAATATCTTATATAGTGAAGAATTTGATTTTTGCTTCTTAAAAACCCACCTTTGTAATGTTTGGCTTTGGCACTTTTCACATTTTTAATACAAACTCTGTTTTTGTTTCCATTTTCACTTTTTTGACTTGAATGACGAAACTTTTGTCAATTTTTTGCAGGGATGACTAGCACGGAACTTGGCAAAGGCGGCCAGGGCTGCGCCTGAAGAATTTGAAAACTGAAAAACTTGGAAAATATACATGGCATTTATTACAAAGGACAAAATGACGATTTTCTTCAAAACAAAGTTTTGAAGAAAAGTCAAGATCTTACATTATAACGATGAAATTTTTTGAAATGAAAACTTATTTTGAACCTCCCTCTAGCCTGCTGGCATTATTGGACACTTTGAAGACAAAATTTGTGAAACCCTAGACCTAATGACTGAAATGACTCTTTGCCCACCAAAAGACAAAACATTGACTGTCATTGACTGTAAATTATTTTGGTGAACTTCGATGAACAAACCTGAGCCAGCAAGTACATGACATGAGGGACATGAGTGACAAGACCCTTCCGTCAGAAAACCGATGCTCCTAATGGAATGCAGATGATTGAAGCGAATGAGACACCTAAAAATGAAATGCAACAAAAGATATTTTGATCTCTGATGGAGGGATGAACAGACCGACTCTAACAGGGGGAACATGTTTACCTGGGAGTTAAAACCAAGAAAAGTTCCCTAAAAATGGGGACATGTGCCAAGTTGGCACCACATTATTATGGGCCATTTTAAATTCTTGAGAGGATTGGACCAGTAGCATATAGAATAGATTTACCTTTATTAGTTATATTTCATGATATTTTCCATGTTTCTTTACTTAAAATATATTTATACGATTTTAATCATGTGATTTATTGGTCTGTTCTACAGGTGGAACCAGAGGAAGATATCCAACCAGAACTAATGTGCATTATGGACCAGAGGAGTCTCATGCTCTAGAATTGAGTCATAGAGAAATTCAAGGTGCAGTGGAAGCACTTTTGGCTAGAGGAGGCCACGTGGGAAATGGTCGATGACTTGAAAGCTAATTATCCTTTATTTTTTTATGATTAAAACAAATGTTTATAATTGTAAATACTACATAGGTATATGTGTATAAAGCTCCATGGAACAATATGTGTACTATTTTAGTTTTGGCATTATATAGCTGTAAATGAACATCGATGGAGATGTTCCCTCAAGAGGGAGGGGATTGTAACAGCTCCACCCAAGGTTCTTGTGTGAGCTACATTGTAAAAAAGATGTAAATATTTTGCAATGTTTGAAATAAAAGAAAAAAATGTGGTTGAGTCAAGGGACACAAATTCCAGAATTGGGGATGGAGAATTGATGCTTGGGGTGTTATGGTTTATTATGCAAAGAAAAAACCTGAAATTTAAGACAACCATTAAAGGTTGGCTGGCACATGAAGTAAAGGGACTGGAACTTGAAATTAAATGAGCTGAAGGAAAGTACTCAGGCCCATGATTGCTTGAGAAAACGCAACAAGCAAAGATGATAGAGATTTATTAAGGGCTGCAAATAAAAAGGACATGGCAGTTAAGGAAGGGGGAAGAAATGTTGGCAAAAAACACGGAGAAAAAAAATATTAGAGAAGGAGAAAATATGGGGAGAGGGACGAGCACTCCTCCTAGGAGGGCATGAGAGACTTGGTTTCGGAGAGACCTAGTTTTGGAGATAGAAGAATAAGGGAAATAAAGTCAGATTCCGGCAAAATATTTCAGCGAACAACACTTAAGAGAAGAGAAGAGAAGAGAAGGGGATCGTTTCTCTATCCCTGGATGATATTGTTTGAGTGCTAGTCTCTGGAGCCCTGTAAAAACTTGGTTTCCTTGGAGGTTGTGGCTTGAGATAGGATCCCTGGAGCTCTGTAACAACTTGAGTACCTGGAGGTTGTGGGTTGATATTGAGGTCTCTAGAGCCATGTAACAATTTGGGTCCCTAGAGGCTGTGGGTTGGGATGAAATCTCTGGAGCCTTATAACAGCTTGGGTTCCTTGGAGGATGTGGGATGAGATAGATATTCTGGATCCCTATAACATCTTGGGAAGATACCATATTGAAGTAGAAGCAGAGGAAGTCTTAATTAAATACTTTGAACATTACCTTGTTGGTACAGTGGATTCTAAACTCCATGGAAGGGGGTGATTCACTGTGTGTGCACTTGGGGGTGACTTGTGGCACCTCTGGACTCCCTTTGCAATAAAGAAAGAATCCATCAGTTGCTGGGATTGAGGAATAGGTCCTTTGGAGTCCCTAGTTCAGTTGGCAGTTGGCACATAGTCCCAAAAGAAAGCATTCTCCCCCTTAGACTCTGGAATCCAGCTTGGGGGTGACAACTACAAGTGAAAGTGGCTATAGTTGTCTATGCTTGGGTGGAGAGTCCTTTTCCCAAACTTAGTTTCCCTGAAAACTAAAATATAAGTACTTGTGTAAGCTTTTTTATTACTTGAATGAGTCATGTTGTATTATTGTGAAATCAAGGATTGTGTTTTTGTTGTTAATGTATGTGTATGTGGTGTAGCCTTGAAGGGATATTCTCCTAATATTAATATGTGTGTGTGTGTGTGTTGAATCTGTAATTAAAGGTGTTTAATCACTTATTTGGAGGAAACCACAGAGTACCTGATAGAAAAGAGGTGCACTGAACGTGAATCTAAGATGTCTAAGATAGATATTTGAACTGAACATGAATCTGAATGACATGCTTAATTGTGATAAGAATAATATATGATTAACAATAGAATAATTGTATGATAAATTACAGGCCATAGCCAAAGCCTTGAGAGATTGAATTGATCCTTGAATATAGTGGGTTATGATACCCTTTCATTATGTACAACCTACATAGAAGTTCCCTATGGGGGAGAGTTAGTATTTGTTTACAAGTTATGTATTCAATTACATGTTGTTGTTCTTCCAGGAAAGTAATGGGTGAATTTCAAGGAGAGATTTCCCGGTGCTAGTCAAGCCCTGCAACTTCCCTAAATGTCCTGTCACTTTATTTATATGCCCTGCAACCTCATATTTCAAGCAGGATGGATATCCGTAAGTGTCATCTTTTCTTTGTCGATGAGGCACAGGGAGGTGTGGAACAACGCCAAGGATCGGATCATAGACTCTATGTGTGTTATGGAGTTGTTAGCGTGTGGAAGGTGAGGAAAAAGCCTCTCTGGAGCTTGTGCAAATCTCATGATAGATAAGAAATGCAAGAGATCCTATGTCACCATGCAAGGAATTCCATACCCGAGGGTAGGGAAGGCCCATGGGCTAGAAAACCCTCAATGTATGATCTAGGGGATCATAAAAATGCTCAAAAGTGAAAGTGCTCGAAATCGCCTGAAACCAATGCCAAATCATAGTGCTTGTCATTCGAATCAAATGCCACTTGAATTGCTACAAACCAATATGATATGTTCAAGTTATGATTTTTTTAAGGTTTGGCTCAATAGCTGAAAAAATTGCAAGTGGGTTGATTGGACTGCTGACTGGGAAGTCCGTACTATTGATGTTAGCATGCTGACTAACCGTACGACAGGGTGAAGGACTACTAATGGCTCAACAACTATCACTTCGTCATTAGTCTATTTGGTTGAATTTGATTGTTCCAAGTCACTTTGGGAGGTCCAATAGGAGGCCATCACGTGGCTCCTTAATATTGGTCAAAATTTTGGTATTTAGCCCAAAGCCCTCAATGGGGATCGAATTCGTGACCTCTTGCAGTCAAACTCTGACCTTCACCAATGCACCATTGCATTGTTTCTTAATATATTATGGTTGTGACATATAATTAAATTCATATGAATTAAGTGTTTGGGGAGATGGATCAGGCGTTAGCCCTGACCCTCGGTCTTTGCATACCATCAGATGATCGACAAGGGAATGAGGAAAGGGCGAAGGGACTCAACCCTAACCCTAGTTTCCATGTCGCACAGGTGACCAACGGCGCGAGCTCGACGGGCAGGGCAGGGCACTTGGCCCTAGCTCTAGTCCCATCGGAAAACACATAACTGTCAGCGAAAGAGATAAGGGCTTCAACAGTGGTAGCATGTTGTTAGTCCCGACCCCCAACCTAATGGTTCACATATGACCGCAACGTCCAGCGGAATACACGATGTGGCGGATGCAGGTAGCTAGCACGACCCCAGGCCATATGGGTCATATTTCCAATGGCGGGGACATGAATTCGAAGCACACGGGTCATTAGACAATTAAACTAAGCGACAAATTGCATCATTTTCAGCGCAGATCTCACCGGCGCCTAGTGAATTTTTCACTCATAGGTTGGTAGAAAGGCAGAAAATGTAGAACATTTTGCCACTTTTGTAGAATTGGAGAAAAATTAGTAGAATTGAGTCAAGGAGGCATAAATTTATCAATTTTTGGTCTTTTTGAGCCCAAGAAGATCCCAAATAGGGGTTTTTGGGTATTTTGAATCCATTGGCAGCACTATTTTTTTCATTTTTAGCACTGCAAACTGATGTAATTACATATTTGAGCACATAATTGAAGGGACCCAACACTGGAAGCTAGACCCGGAGATGTAGCCCAGGAGGGGTGAACTCTGTTATCAATTGTTGCTATGTGTTGTTGTGTATTGTTCATTTGTCTCTATTTATTTTCTGTGGACTAAGTTTTAAAACACTAAAAATTTATTTTCTTTTGCAACTTGATCCATTTCCCACAAGGCATAAATTTAATTGCAACTTTTTAATAAACCTTCAAGTTCTTAAATTCAGATCATTTTGGTATCAGAGCTTGGTTATTTTGAAGGTTTGATTGTGTTTGTAAGTTTTTTCTGATACTTACAAAGTTAAAGTTGAAAAGAGGAGAAGGTGTGGTTGAAGAACCAAATCCTCAAGTTGGTTCAAGGATGTCACAAACACCTCAAAATTCACCAGTCATGGCACATGAAGAATGACATAATATGATGTCTGAGGATGAGAGATATTTCATAAATTATTTCTTTGAAATGGTGAAAGTTTTGTTTGAATAAATGAATACAAGGTTGCAAGGAGAGAGCTCAAATGCATCAAAAGGTAATGGAGGAACTACAAGTAAGCCTCCACCCATGCCTCCACCTTTTCCTCCTCATTCACCTTCATCTTCACCTTCATCCTTTTCCACTTCAACCCCTTCACATACGCCTATAAGGTCTCCAAAAGGACATGTTAAGCCTCCTTTTTAAAAGCTTGATGTCAAATTTGAATTGCCTATGTATAATGGAGAAGTACATGTTGAAAATTTGGATAATTGGGTTAGTCAGATTGAAGTTTATTGCAGGATTCAAAAGATTAAATATGATGTGACCAAAATCCAACTTTCTTCTCTTCGATTGGAGAGTGTAGCTCTCATCTGGTGGGAGGCCAGAAATCAAGACTTAAAGAAAAGTGGTAAATTTATCTCTTCTTGGAATGACTTTGTAGCTGCATTAAGAAGGAAATTTTATCCATTGGCTTATATGAAAAAGGAAATTATGGATTGGAAAATTTTTAGACAAGCTAAAGGTCAGAGTTTTCAAAGCTATACACAAGAATTTAGAAGAAGAGATTTAATATTAGGTGTATATTTTTCTTCACAAGACACTCTTCTTAAATTCATAGGTGGATTACATTGCTATTTGAGACATACAATTCTCATGTTTAACCCCACCAATCTAGATGAAGTTTGTGTTCAGGAAACTAATTTAGAGGCAAGAGGGGAAAATTTTCCTCAAGACACTAGCAATAATTCATTCAAATCTGGAGACAAGGGAAAGGAGAAGTTAAAAGGTAAGGGTAAAAATAATACTACAGTCAAGAAAGAGGGAGAAAAAATCACATGCAAACATTGTATAAAACAAGGCCATGATGAAGACCATTGCTAGAAATTACATCTAGAGTTAAGACCAAAAAATTTTAACAACAAGGGGAAACAAAAGACTGCTACAACAAATCAACAAGATCTACCATCTCATTCCGGAGATGAGACCAAAATCACAGCCATGGGAATGAAAGGTAAGGCTTATTTTGCAAGTACTAGTTCTTCTAGCAAGCCCATTGAAACTTAAAATGATAAAAAAAATAATTGAGCTTTTCCATATTAGAGTCATTTCAAAACATAACAAAGTAGATACTTTGTTTGATAATGGATCCCAAGCCAACCTTATTTCAGAAGCTATTGCCAATAAACTAAACTTGGAAACTATCCCTCATCCTAAACCTTATCCTTTGGGTTGGGTATGTTATAATTCCAAATTGCAAGTGACAAGAAAATGTAAACTTAAATTTGCCATCAATGCAAACTTTATTGATGAGGTAGAGCTTGATGTTGTACCACTTGACATATGCAGGATTGTTTTGGGGATTTCATACTTATATGACCAGAAAACATGAAAACAAATAGCATTTGTTTAAAGATGGAATTGAGTATATTGTTAGAGCACATCACAATAAAATGAATTTTTCTCTTGTAAGTGTTGGACAAATGAAAATGCTTGTAAATTCTAGTAAGAATTATGTATTTTTGATGATCAAACCCAAAGATACTATTGAATTTGAAGCCTTCCAAGGATGCGATGTAAAAATCAAACATGATTTAATTGAATTTTTTAACACATATGATAAGATTTTCCAAGAACCTAAAGAATTGTCTCCCAAAACAGGAATCCAACATGAGATTCAATTGTAGTAGGATGTACCACTTCCAAATATTGGCATGTATAGAATGTCAGTTTTGGAGAATGCAGAAATCAAGAAGAAAATTCAAGAGTTGGTTGACAGAGGGGTCGTCGAACCAAGTGCATCTCCTTGTGGGTCTCCTATTATTTTAGTTCCAAAGAAGGATGGTACATGGTGAATGTTTGTGGAATTTAGAGCTTTGAACATAATTATAGTGAAGAACCACTATCCTCTTCCTCGTATTAATGATTTACTAGATCAATTGAAGGATGTTGCTTATTTCACTAAGTTGGACTTGAGAAGTGGTTATCATCATATCAGGATTGTTGAAGGTGATATTTGGAAGACTGTTTTCAAAACAAAACAAGGTTTGTTTGAATGGTTGGTTATGCCATGGGCCTTGTAATGCACCTGCAACATTCATGAGAGTTATGAATGATGTGTTGAGACCATTCCTTGATGATTTTGTCATAGTCTACTTAGATGGTATTCTGATTTTCAGTAAGACTCGTGATGAGCATGTCAAGCATTTTAAGCAAGTTTTAGATGTCTTAAAGAAAGAAAGATTGTATTTGAAGATGTCTGTGTGTGAATTTTGGAAAACCTCTTTAGTTTACTTGGGTCATATTGTTGGAGGGGGTGAGTTGAATATTGATCCTCAAAGGTTGAAGTCATTATCACTTGTCCTAAACCCAATAATGTAACAAAGGTTAGAATATTTTTGGGAGAAACTCAATATTGGAGAAATTTTATTGCTAACTTCTCATCTATTGCAACTCCACTACATGCTTTGACAATTGTTAAACAAGGTTTTCAGTGGGGAGGCAAGAAACATAAATCCTTCTGTTAGGTTTCTATAATTTATAGGATCACAAGGTGATTGAATATTTTATCTCAGTCATATAAAATTGTAAATAATATTGCATGTTGCAAATGATTTCCAAAAAATATAAAAGGAAAATGAAAAGAGTGTATTCTAATAGAAAAAAATAGAATAAATAAAAAACAAAAGAAAAGAAAAATAGAGAAAGAATAAAAATAAAGATGAAAACCCCATGAAAAAAAAAACAAAAACTGAATGAAAGTGTTGCAAGTTTAAATGCCACTACTTAATAGATAGTTTGATTTTCTAGAATAAATTGAATGTTGTGTGCAACTTGTTCAAAATGGCACAACCCTGAGTCAATTCTTAGATCATACAATTTAATCATGATCAAACAAGTTTCAATTTTAGTCAATTAGATTAGAGAATAAGTTAGCCAAACTGTCCAATCTTGGCTAATGTTAGTTAGGTAGATAAATAAGTTGATTCAATTGTTTAATCTAGATCAATGCAAAAAATGATAGATAGGATTAGAATAGGTGTTTTTCCCTTCAAAGAAAATAAAATAAGGGTCTGCACATTCAAATGTACCCTTTGATTGGTCAAAAATAGTCTTAGATTAGAAGAAAATTGAGTTCAAAAGGGAGCAAAGGGTAAAATATGGTTAATTTTACATGAAAGGCTCAATAGTGCATTTTATCCTAAGTTTGAGAAATATTATGAGATACGCGCTATTAGCCTAAGTTTGGGATCAAAATAATTTTATCCTAATTCAGAAAGCATTATGTATTATAACCAATGTTTTCCTCCCATGTCATAAGGTTCGAAAGCGACAAAAGGCTTTTTTTGCATGTGGTTAAGTCCCTCGCTCCACCTAGCCACCTAATCAACACTCTACGAGATCAAAAATTGACAGTTCTTTTTGGCCCCCCCCTTGCCATCCTACCTTTAGCGGCCAAGGGGGGTCCGAAAAGTTGTTTTCATCCCTACTAGACCCACTCTACGTGTCGTCATCGCGACACTTCACACCCGCCCCCCACAAACCACTTAATGCCTTGACCCTTCTCCGAAATCCGCTAACCTGTCGTCCATTCCCGCACGCTTCCCTCCACTCACATCCTAACACCTACCCCAGGTCTTTACCCCATTAAATATTTTCCCGAGATAACCATTTGAATGTGACAATGGCCCTGCGCCTCCAATGGAAATGCACCATTACCATAAAAACCCCCTCTGCGCACCATTTTAACCCCTTTTACTGGAAGATTTCTCCTTTCGCCACCATTTTCAAAATTCTGCTACCACAGTAATCTTCCACTGCCGACAAAGGAACCAGTCAAGTACAGTGAAATCCATTTTCTGCCACCAAAAATCAACTGACAGACATAATTCCTGGTAATCCTTCGCCATTACCATAATTTTCCTGCACTTTGATTGGCAGAATGCCTCCCAAGAAAAAAAATAATGACGATTTTATCAACCCAATGCTCCCTCCCCCTGTTGATCTTGATCATATCCCACTTGCAGATAGGGATTACAATATTACAGAGACTAAGTGTGAGTTCGACCTTTTTGAACTGTATTGCTAGCTTGAGGACAAATACATAGATCAAACTGATGAAATTGGACTCTGGGAGTCCAATTTACCCCTCTACATCTTCCCTCAAACTCGTCATTTCCCTGAATTCATTACGAAATGTTAGGTATGTTATATACCCAATGAGAAAGCTATTGTAGCCCCAAATGGGGAAGTTTTATTCACCATCACTTCCAAAGCAATTGATCAGATGATGCAGGTCCCTCCTATTGAAGCTAGCATACCCTTTTCTATAGAAGCCTTAAATTAACTGTGTCAGAAGTTATATCTCTTCAAGAGGACACAGATTTTTGATATATTTCTTCCTGAGAATGCACAATTTCCCAAGAATAATCCATCTTATGCTTCTTCCATGTTCCCTAATTAGGCCAAAAAAATCATTTATGTGCTTTCATGCCTTCTAGGTTATTATTCTGATGAGTGGATAGATGAACCCCTCCTTGGTTTTCTGTCAATTTTCTCTACAAATAAAAAGCCTTCATTTGTTTTTAATTTTAGTCAAGTTTTGGCTAACAATGTACATGAACAACTCCTAAAGTTACCAACTGATGGAGTATTCAAGTATGCTTCCATTCTTTCATATATGTTCATTTATTATCAAGCAAATAATTTTCCATGTTCACTTCAGAAATTAGATGAAGAGGGAAACCCACAAGTGATTTTCTGGACGTCTTTGGTAAGAAAAGATTCAGATAAATACACTTCAAAGAATACATAGAGCATTTTATTCATTCAATCATAAGTGTGTTGACCAACAATGCAGAGCCACGAATCAATGATGAAACTAAGAAGATTTTGCACCTGATAGACCATGCCAAAACAAGAGATTGGTACCTTTATCAAAAACTGCACATAGATTAGATTGTATGGGTGTGAGTTTCCACCATAAAAGCTGCCTAAAAACCTCCTCATGAGATTATTTCATTAGAATATATAATACAGATGATAAATTTTGATGAAATTCATTTTGTTTCAACAAAGAAAAAATCTCAATTCAGAATAAAATCACAGGTTGGCCCCTTTATTTGTAATAACAGGGTAGCATGTGAAGAATCAGATAAGCTCCTAAAACAAATGAACTTCACTTTGAGCTTCACATGGTCTTATGACCCATTTTTCCTAGTATCCAAGCTACGAGTGGAACACAAAACCACTCCTTATGTGCACACACAGAGGCCAGAGATTGAAGATACATGAATCAGTTGGAATGGGCAGAGAACACCTTGCAGGAAGTAGAGGAGCAACTCATATCTACTTCTACTTCACAAAATCATACTCCTCAAGAGAAGACAAGGAAGAGACCAAGAGAGCAAGGATCTCCTTCTGTTGCAGGGAGCTCAACAAAGGATTTCAAAATCATCTACAGAAAGAGGGCTTAGAGGAGTCCTAAAACATATTTGGAAAAATAAACAAGAGAACAGGAAGTTGCCATAGTCATCAAGGATCCACTATCTTCATCACAATCAGGTAGCAAATTCATAGGATCGCCAGCAGTATCATCAGTGTCACAAGGCCATAAGGACACAAACCAAACATCTGGGCTTATTCATGGAGAGAAAGAGAAAAGTACTTTTAATAATACAAATATATTAAGCTTAAGAAGGAAATACTTAAAGGTAACACATACACCCAATTATGAAAACAAACTTCCAGTTCTCAAAGTAGGATTCTATCATCCTTTGATACAGAGAAGGGAAGAATGAAAATGGAATTCTTAGAAGCTTAGATCCCAAAGTCAGATTTGAATACAAGAAGACCTCCTTTGAATTTGATGCAAAGGACATTCATCCCATCGATTAGATGGAGATGCATAAGGAAACTGGAGAAATGATATTTTCCACTTTGACTAACAGTTCAATGAATGCTTCAAAGTTGCAGGTATCCCTTACTAATGTTCAATCTCAGCTGAATATTGAAAATATTTCATCTATGGAAAAGGACACCAGAATTAAATCACTAGAAGATCTTGTCATAAATATGGGGTATGATCTAGAGAATGTTAAAGTAGCTGAAGAATTGATAAAGAGGAAAAATTTTGATATTGCATCACTCAGAAAGCAGCTAAAGATGCCAGCAACTGAGGGCCCGCACACAAAATAAATAGGAGAGTTAGAGATCCAGAAGGACGACATGCTCAAGTTGATCATGGAGCAGAAGGCACAAATTAGAAATATGGATACAAAGATGAATAAATTAATCAAATTAAATGAACAAAATGAACAGTTGGCCATGGTTCCTTTGGACGCAGTGCCCATCACAATTATACTGACTAGAGGTACTTCTACATCAACAACACTTACATCAATACAAAATGAAGAAATAAAAAATATGCAGGGACAGGTAAATTCCTTACAGGATCAGAAGAATAGAAGTGAAGCCTCACACATGGCTAAGGCACAATGGTCCCAAATATTAATGGAAAGAATACAACAAATGGGAAAAGAGATAGGCATGGACCAGACCTTGGCCCTGTTATCACTTAAAAAAAATTCAAAACATCATTATGACAAGATTACTTATGATCATGGGTCAAAATAGGGTCTTAGGAGTCATTTCTTGAGTTTGACCAAGGGAAGTTTTAAATTTTTAAGTTTGAGCCTACCCTAGTGTTTAAATAAACTCATTTTAAAGGTATTTCATGTCAAATCTTTCATCATTATAGGATTCATTTCATTTCCCAAATTTTTTGCATCAAAAATGCCCAATTAGCCAAGAAACCGCAATTTCGTAGCGCATTACATTGGAAAAAGTCACTTTGCACTACGAAAGCACTGATAGTTTTGTAGCGCAAACAACAAAAATTACATTACAGGCACTACAAAAGTGCGGTTTTGTAACTGTCTTGTCAATTGAGTTGTCAAATGTCAGAAACCATTGGTAAATGGTAGGATAGTGGTATGTTGAGTCATGTAAGGATGGAATCAAAGTACACACCCACATTTGTAGTCATCATGGTCAATTTAGGTATGAGTAAGTCATCATTTTCAGTTATGAAAGGACATTTGAAATTCATATTCTTTCCTATTTAGTCACTCTCATTCCTTTTGCCTTTCATTTGTAATGTTTGAGCTCTAAGTGTCGAGCCAAACTTGTGGTTGGTACTTACCAAGGTTTATTATATCCATTTCAAGCGAGGCTGCTGTTACATTTTTTTTCAAGCGAGGCTGTCACATTTATATCAAGCGAGGCTAAAATATTTTTTTCAAGTGAGGCTAAGAGTTTCTCTGAAGAATATGGCAGAGGAAATAAAAATACACAGAGGAGGACAGTGCTTAAGGCATGAACCTAAAGATATGAAGGCAATAACTGAAAACCCAGCAATGATGGAAGCATTCACAAGAATAGGTTGCCTATGGTTTTGTGAGAAGTTACAGGGTTGTCACACACAGGTATCCAAGGAATTTTCTATGAATTTCAATGGAACAGCCACTAAATTCCGGATGCTAAGTGTGTCTATCACACCAAAGGTCATTGTTTCCATTACAGAGATACCAAGAGGCCAATAAAACCTAGTTCAAAGGATTCAAATTTGATATGGAGTAGTGTAAAGATTTCATGAAGCCTGAGCACACCGATATGGACCTTAACAATGCTATCCCTAGAAGTTGCATCAAAGATAATTTCTCAAAGTTGTTGCTCAACATTCAGAAATATTTTACCTGTGAAGGCAGATATCACAAGGTTTATTCATATCATTTCAAATTTATTCTACACTTCACTGGTAAGATTTCAATTGATTTACCTTTTTATCTGCATATAAGTCTTGCACAGATGGCTGATAAGGTGCAAGAAAAGTCTGAGGGGTGTGAAACATCATTATTTCATCATGACTTAATGAAATTATTAATTTTAGATGAACTTCAGAAGATAGGCAGAGATTGGTCATCATTCTTGTTTATAAATTATTTTGAGTTGGAAACCCTAACTCCTACAAGAAACCCTAAAGCTACAGGATTTCCATCACCACCAGCAGTAGTACCAAGTCAAACTAGGGTTGCAAAACCAAAATAACCTGCAAGACTAAAGCCAAGAAAGAAAATTGTGAAAAGGGCAGAGCAAATACAAATGCTTGATACACCAACTCTCCCACCTACAAAACAGAAATCAAAGGTTGTCAAAGATTAAAAACAAAAACAAGCTGTCAGCAAATAGGGGACCAAAAGAATAACTAGAAGCCAAGCATTTATTTTAAAAGGAAAGACAATGGCTATAGAAGACAACTCAGTAACAAAGGGGAGTCTAGAGGATATTCTTCATGCCATTGACATAGAAGAAACACCTATTGTACATGTTGAATTCATAAGAGAAGATGAGCAGAAGTTGAAAAATATCAATTCTGCAAATAGATTAGATTTTGAGGGGGAAGATGCAGGTTACATTTTTCAAGCAAGAAAGCCTATGACAAGGCATGCTAAGAAATTATTGGAAGGCAACAATGAAGTTCAAAAGCCCACTGGGATAGCTAAATCACCTAAAGAGATTATTGATCTCTCATCACCCACCGTGAATCATATATTCAACAAATTAAAAAGAGGAAAAGAGAAAGTGATAGAGAAAAAAAAGTTTCAGTGCCTTGAAAAAAAGTTAAAGTTGGAAAACCAAGAAATTGTTGTCATGAAAAGAGAGCTAGAAAACACAGTGCCGAGAAAGTGCAGTTTAAAAGGATGAAGGAAATATGGGAAGGACAAGTTGATTCTATTCCTGAAACTTTATAAAATACAGAGAAACCTTTCAAGTGGACAGTTCCATCAATAAAAGAAGCTAATTTTTTCAGAATAATAAACATTCATTTGAGAGCTACTAACAGAAGACTTAAAGTCCAGGTGAAGGATTTAGAAGAGCAGCTGGAGTTAATTCATGATGAGTTAAAGAGCAGAGGCATTAAAATGACAGTCATAGAAGAACCTATAGGTAAACCAAATGTAAATGAAGAAGGAATGCCTCAAGGAAGCTAAAATGAAGTGGGTTTATATTTTGTATGGTTTGCAAATACTAAAGACAGGTATATTTTGAGTTTTTGGGCAAAAATACAGTTTCACTTGGCAAATTTATGAAAAATCTGCATACTCAGCAGTTTCGTAGTGCATTCAGTGTAAAAAAGCAGAAAAGCACTACGTAACTGCTGTAGCTGCCTCTTTTGCTTCTTTTGGTCAGTATTTAAGGTGTTAAAAGATGAGTTAGGAGCCGAAATTACTATCAAGGGTGTGTTGAAAGGTGATTAAAATGAAGCAAGAGGAAGGAGTTAAGTTTTTGAAAAATAAAGGCTTGAAATGGCAGCGTTACAGAAAGCGCTACAAAACTGTTGTGTTTTCGTAGCGCAACATATTATAGCCTTTTGGACAGTTTTTGAATCGGTTTTGGATAGCTGGAAGCTAGGAAATACTGATGAGACATGTCAAGCTAATCTTCAACAACCAAGGACCACGAAATTAAGGTTAAATGATGGTCAGAATGTTCAAAGAAGGAAAAATATCCTATGCCTAAAAAACAGGGTATGGTTTCCTGCTTTTGTGGAGGTCAACAAAGTGGTCATGAAGAACTGAATATCATTATCCAAATTCGACCATGTGATGATACATTTTTCAATAATGTAATTTCAAATAGATAAGGTTGTTAGAGTTAGTGATAAGGAGTTTGAGTCCTTTTTGAAATAGGACTGTTAAGTAGGATAGGTGTCTTTTTGTAATAAATTCCATGTTTTATGGTTATGCAAGGTGTCAATAGACAATAATTCAATGTATCTAGCCTAGAGGTAGATTATCTGATGATGTAAGAGGTCTATTAAAGTCCAAGAGGTCGAATTAGTCAAAGGTTGGACATTTTTGGAAAAATACTGAGCCTTTTTGTGAATTGACTGTTTCAGCTAGTATAAAGATCTTCTACTTGACCAAATTGAGATTCTTAAGGGGTTTTTAGTGTTTTTCTATTATATTTGTGTATCTTATATATCTCATTTGCAGCGGTGTTCATCTATATTACTCAGAATTCATCTAGTAGATTCTCTGACTTCCTGTATAAGTGAACTAACTGTGTTTTTACATGTTTCATGTGTGTATGCCTTATGACTAAAAACCCTGATATGCCTAGAATTCCATGTTAAGTAGATTCACTGAATTACTGAATTGATTTGACTCCATAAGCCCAATGTATACATGTTGATGTGATTCTCAACCTACATCTATCATTTATCAATTTATTTCCTAAATAGAGTTAGCCATCTATATCTTTATCCATATCATTAACCTTTGAGAGAGCCCTCTCAGGCTGAGGAGGCTAAGCCTCAGTCAAAATATTAGGTTTGAAATACTTACATGAGATTTTATGATCAAGTAGCCTATCAGGTCCAATTTTGTGATAATATTTTGGTGCGTCTACCGGGATCCTGAAGATTATACTTTCCCGAAATTTTGAAGCTGAACTTCTGAAGGTAGCAGGAGCTCAGGAAACTTTTTGAGGCTGCATCTACCTTGGTGACTCCATTCAATATTTATATGATCAAAGGTGGCTTCAAGAAGGAGATACACGAGGAGTAATCCTAACCCAGATCCACCTACCATTGTGGATAATCCAAACACTATTTCCATAGGTAGTCAAGGCATTTCCGAAATATCAAGTACTCCATCACATTCAAAATCCTTGTCCTCTGAAATATTAAGAAGTCTTGAAGATAAAAGAGTTGATGATAAATTCCAGGAAGTCTTGTTTGGATCTAAAAGCGAAAAATAATTAACTGAAATCATCTTAGACTTTCATAAGAGAGGTATTTATAAATCAGCCCTAGTAACACTGGAAGATAAAGAAGAGTTTTGGGAAACATTCACTTCCGAGTTGTTGTTGGAAAGAGAGTCTTTAGACAAGTTGAAAGAGCTTGACCCTTTTGAAATCTTGTTGAAAAGTAAAGTTGGTTTTCCTCTTCCTAATTGGAGTTCAATATTTAGTGGACAACAAATACCAAAGACCAAAAAGGTTTAATAAGTTTTATGACTCTATTCCTGCCCATTTAAAACCTCCACAAGCCCTAACTCAGATGAGATATGCCGAAGCTTTTGATTATGACTTTTCTATACTGCTGAGAGACAGAGAATCCCCTTCACTTGCTGAAATGAAAAATGATGTAGTGAAGGTGGAGGTTAATATGATAGCAGCAAAAAAGTCAAAAATGGGTAAGACTAGGTTAAAATAAGAAGAGAAGCCTTTCTCCTCTACCTCTGATGATAAATTTGATTCAATGATGAAAACAATGGAAAATTTGATGGATACGCTAGCCCTTGGGAATAATTCTACTCCTCCTACACAACATGAACCTCAGTTTATAAATCCTTAGTTCAGGAGACCTCAGAATCAACAAAGACCAAGAGAAAATAGAAATCAGCAGCCTTATCCTCCAATGAGACCTCCTTTCCAGCAAAACTTAAATGATGAAGAAGATGAACCTGGAATTCCTAAAGAGTCTATTCATTGTTTAGATGAAGAAATATATGGAATTTTCTTGACTAAAGAGGAACATGATGAATCAGACCAAGGTAATCATGGAGAGGAACCATCATATTATCTTAAAGGGTATCAACATGCTATTTTTGAGATGCAAAAACTATACAATCTTAGAAATAGAAATGTGCCGATCATTGCAAATAAAACACAGCTTAATAAAGATACACCTAAGGTTGCTGATGGTAAGAAAGATACTCCTAAGGTTACTGAAGGTAAGAAAGATACACCACCTCTTCCTCCTATTAAAGAAGTTGAAAAATCTGTTTTTGTTTTCAGTTTGGAAAATGAAATTTCTAAGATAAAAATACCAGTACCTTTTGGTGAGATTCTCAAAGTGAATGAGTATAGAAGAAAAATTGTTAAAATGTTGAATTCACAACTAGGAGCTGCTGACATTTTGAATATACAAGAGGATCATCCAACCATATACTTGGGCCCAAGATTAGAAGATGAACAGAATGAGGAGGTGCCTCCTTTTTATGTGAGCCTTAGCATTCATGACATGACATTACATAATTCTATGTTGGATTCAGGAGCCTCACACAATCTTATGCCCAAAGTAATCATGGAAATGATGGGGTTAGAAATAACCAGACCATATAAGGACTTGTTTTCTTCTGATTAAAAAAAATTTCAATGCATTGGTTTAATTAAGGATGTTGTTATTGGTCTTACACAAGTCCCTGCCAAGATAGTGGTCATGGAAATTGTGGTATCAGACATTCCACCGAAGTTTGGCATGTTATTATCAAGGTCACGGGCAGCAAAAATCAAAGGTACAATGCAGATGAACCTTACTTATGCCACCATTCCTATTTTTGGTGAGAAAAGAAGATTGTATCGAGAGACAAGAATGGTTTACATGGTGAGTAGTAAAGATAAACCCCAAAATTTTCCAATTTATGCTCTTGATACTAAACTTGGATCTGCTATACTTTTTAATGGGTTGACTAATGAAGCAGAGGAAGAGAAGAAAGCAGAAAATCAACAATCTGAAATTCAGCAGTCTGAAAATTAGCAAACAGAAGATCAACAAGTCAGTGATA
The DNA here is from genome assembly GCA_034641835.2 of Pinus albicaulis. NCBI lineage: Eukaryota > Viridiplantae > Streptophyta > Pinopsida > Pinales > Pinaceae > Pinus > Pinus albicaulis. The sequence goes on along the minus strand of CM076573.1, from coordinate 651,364,263 downwards.
AGAAGGCGAAAGGTTGGTGGTCATTGCATTTTGGTGGATCAGCAGAAAGAGAAAGGGCAGGAGCAGGGATTTTGATCACAACTCCAAGTGATGAAAGTAAGTTATTTTCCTACAAATTGAACTTTGATTGCACAAATAACATGGTTGAGTATGAATCCTTGATTTTTGGCTTAGAATTTTTGAAAAGAATGAATGCTCAAAAGATTTTTGTTTTTGGAGATTCGGAATTAGTCATTAAACAAGTTGAAGGTGCTTATCAAATAAATAATATAAGGGTGAGGGCATATAGAAACTTAGTTTTGGACATGTTGGAAAATTTCCAAGCTTACTCATTCAATGTCAAAACTAGAGACCAAAACTCCATTGTTGGTTCTCTAGTTGTCTCTGTAAGTATTTTCATTATTCACATACACTCCACTGAAAAATATGAGGTTTAAGTTCACCATAGACCAACTATCCCTAATAATATTACTCATTGGAAATTTTTTGAGGATGACCAACAAGTGAAGAACTTTATTGAGTTGAAAGAAGAGTTTGAAAATATACAAGTAGATCGGCAAAATATGCTTGTTGAATCTAAAGGAAATTCTGAAGTTTTGCAGCTAAAGAATAATTCCATACCAAATGGTCTCATACCTCTTGAATTTTTTTTTGATCAGAATGATGTTTTTAAATCTCCTAATATACAAGCTGACGATGAAGAGGTTGTGAATTGTAACCTTGGTACAGTAGCTATGCCCAAAATGATTAAACTTTCAAATTTTCTTTCAGTGATATGAAGTACAAGTATATTGAGATGATGAAGAGATTCATAGATGTTTTTGCTTGGAATTATGCTGAATTGAAAGAATATGACCCCACTATTATTCAACATACTATTCCCATCAAAGAAAATGAAAGACCTTTCAAGCAAAATTTGAGGAGGATTAATCCACTTCTCATGCCATTGATTGAGAAGGAAATCAAGAAACTCTTTGATGCCAAAATCATTGTCCCAATCAGGTTCTCAAATTGGCTTGCAAACTTGGTTCCAGTTAGGAAAAAGAGTGGAGAAATCAGAATATGTATTGACTTCAGAAACTTGAATAAAGCCTCTCTGAAAGACAACTATCCTCTCCCAAAGATGGACCAAATTTTGCAAAATATTGTTGGTTCTCAAAGAATGTCTATGCTAGATGGGTTTTTAGGATACAATCAAATCCTTGTACATCCAGATGATCAGGAAAAAACAACCTTTACTACACCATGGGGCACTTTCATGTATGCCAAGATGCCATTTGGTCTCATGAATGCAAGAGCTACCTTTCAGAGGGTAATGGATATTTCTTTTTCTAAAGAGAAGGACAAGATCGTGGTTGTTTATCTTGATGGCATAACATTTTTCTCAAGGACGGAAGAAGATCACTTAAAGCACCTAGAAAGAGTTCTGCTGAAGTGTAGAAGGTTTGGCATCTCTCTAAATCCCACCAAAAGTATTTTTTCTTTAACTTCAGGTAAATTACTTGGACACATCATTTCTAAAGATGGGATTAAGATTGATCCAAATAGGGCCAATGCAATTTAGAAGGTGGGCTTTCCTAGAAGTAGGAAGGAGATTTAATAAGGTTTAAAACCTCCATAAGCCCTAGCTCAGATGAGATATGTCGAAGCTTTTGATTATGACTTTTCTATACTGCTGAGAGAGAGAGAATCCCCTTCACTTACTGAAATGAAAAATGATGCAGTGAAGGTGGAGGTTAATATGATAGCAGCCAAAAATTCAAAAATGGGTAAGACTAGGTTAAAAGAAGAAGAGAAGCCTTCCTCCTCTACCTCTGATGATAAATTTGATTCAATGATGAAAACAATGGAAAATATGATGGATAGGCTCGCCCTAGGGAATAATTCTACTCCTCCTGCACAACATGAACCTCAGTTTATAAATCCTTAGTTCAGGAGACCTCAGAATTAGCAAAGACCAAGAGAAAACAGAAATCAGTAGCCTGATCCTCCAGTGAGACCTCCTTTCCAGCAGAACTTAATTGATGAAGAAGATGAACCTGAAATTCCTGAAGAGTCTATTCACTGCTTAGATGAAGAAATGTCTAGAATTTTTTTGACTAAAGAGGAACATGATGAATCAGACCAAGGTAGTCATGGAGAGGAACCATCAGATTATCTTAAAGGGTATCAACATACTATTTTTGAGATGCAAAAACAATACAATCTCAGAAATATAAATGTGTCGATCATTGCAAATAAAACACAACTTAAGAAAAATACACCTAAGGATGTTTATGGTAAGAAAGATACTCCTAAGGTTGCTGAAGGTAAGAAAGATACCACCTCTTCCTCCTATTAAAGAAGATGAAAAATATGTTTCTGTTTTCAGTTTGGAAAATGAATTTCTAAGATAAAAATACCAGTACCTTTTGGTGAGATTCTCAAAGTGAATGAGTATAGAAGAAAATTTGTTAAAATGTTGAATTCACAACCAGGAGTTGCTGACATTTTGAATATACAATAGGATCATCCAACCATATACTTGGGCCCAAGATTAGAAGATGAACAGAATGAGGAGGTGCCTCCTTTTTATGTGAGCCTTAGCATTCATGACATGACATTTCATAATGCTATGTTGGATTCAGGAGCCTCACACAATATTATGCCCAAAGTAATCATGGAAAGGACGGGGTTAGAAATAACTATACCATATAAGGACTTGTTTTCTTCTGATTCAAAAAGAGTTCAATGCATTGGTTTAATTAAGGATTTTGTTGTTGGTCTTACACAAGTCCCTGCCAAGACAGTGGTCATGGACATCGTGGTAGCAGACATTCCACCGAATTTTGGCATGTTATTATCAAGGTCATGGGTAGAAAAAATCAAAGGTACAATGCAGATGGACCTTACCTATCCTACCATTCCCGTTTTTGGTGAGCAAAGAATATTGTATCGAGAGACAAGAATGGCTTACATGGTAAGTAGTAAAGATAAACCCCAAACTTTTCCAATTTATGCTCTTGATACTGAACTTGGATCTGTTATTCTTTTCAATGAGTTGACTAATGAAGAAGAGGAGGAGGATAAAGCAAAAAATCAACAATCTGAAATTCAACAGTCTGAAAATCTGAAAACAGAAGATCAGCAAGTTAGTGATAAGAAGGTGGAAGGCTGGTGGTCATTGCATTTTGATGGATCAGTAGGAAGAGAAGGGGCAGGAACAGGGATTTGGATCACAATTCCAAGTGATGAAAGTAAGTTCTTTTCCTACAAATTGAATTTTTTTTGCACAAATAACATGGCTAAGTATGAATCCTTGATTTTGGGCTAAGAAGTTTTGAAAAGAATGAATGCTCAAAAGATTTCTGTTTTTGGAGATTCAGAATTAGTCATTAGACAAGTTGAAGGTGCTTATCAAACAAAGGATATAAGGATGATGGCATATAGAAACTTAGTTTTGGACATGTTGGAAAATTTCCAAGCTTACTCATTCATTGTCAAAACTAGAGGCCAAAACTCCATTGTTGATTCTCTAGTTGTCTCTGCAAGTCTTTTCATTATTCTCATACATTCCACTGAAAAATATGAGGTTGAATTTCTCCATAGACTAGATATCCCTAATAATATTACTCATTGGCAAGTTTTTTAGGATGACCAACAAGTGAAGAAATTTATTGAGCTGAAAGAAGAGTTTGAAAATATACAAGTAGATCAGCAAAATATGCTTGCTAAATCTAAAGTAAATTCTGAAGTTTTGCAGCTAAAGAATAATTCCATACCAAAGGGTCTCATACCTCTTGAATTTTTTTTTTAATCAAAATGATGTTTTTAAATCTCCTAAGATACAAGTTGATGATGAAGAGGTTGAGAATTGTAACCTTGGTATAGTAGCTATGCCCAAAATGATTAAAATTTCAAAGTTTCTTTCAGTTGATATGAAGTACAAGTATATTGAGATGATGAAGAGATTCATAGATGTTTTTGCTTGGAATTATGCTAATTTGAAACAATATGACCCCACTATTATTCAGCATACTATTCCCATCAAAGAAAATGAAAGACCTTTCAAGAAAAAGTTGAGGAGGATTAATCCACTTCTCATGCCATTGATTGAGAAGGAAATCAAGAAACTTTTTTATGCCAAAATCATTGTCCCAATCAGGTTCTCAAATTGGCTTGCAAACTTGGTTCCAATTAGGAAAAATAGTGGAGAAATTAGAATATGTATTGACTTCAGAAAATTGAATAAATCCTCTCTGAAGGAAAACTATCCTCTCCCAAAGATGGACCAAATTTTGCAAAATATTGTTGGTTCTCAAAGAATGTCTATGCTAGATGGTTTTTTAGGATACAATCAGATCCTTGTACATCTCGATGATCAGGAAAAAACAACCTTTACTACACCATGGGGCACTTTCATGTATGCCAAGATGCCATTTGGTCTCATGAATGTAGGAGCTACCTTTCAGAGGGCAATGGATATTGTTTTTTCTAAAGATAAGGACAAGATCGTGGTTGTTTATCTTGATGACATAACAGTTTTCTCAAGGAGGGAAGAATATCACTTGAAGCACCTAGAAAGAGTTTTGTTGAAGTGTAGAAGGTTTGGAATCTCTCTAAATCCCACCAAAAGTATTTTTTCTTTAACTTCAGGTAAATTTCTTGGACACATCATTTCTAAAGATGGGATTAAGATTGATCCAAATAGGGTCAATGCAATTTAGAAGGTGGGCTTGCTTAGAAGTAGGAAGGAGATTCAATCTTTCCTTGGAAAGGTAAATTTTGTAAGGAGATTTATTCCTAATTTTGCTGAGATTGTGAAGGATATAACAAGGATTTTGAAGAAGAGAGTTGACATTAAGTGGACATCAGAGGAAAGGCACTCTTTTGAGGAGATAAAAAAGGCACTCACTCAAGCACCGGTATTTATTAGTCCGGATTTCTCAAAAGAATTTCTGGTTTTCACCTTCGCATCAGAAAATACTATTGCTGGAGTTTTGTTGCAAAAGGGACAGCAAGATTGAACAGCCCATTTCATTTTTTAGTAGGACATTAGCTAATTCTGAGTTGAAGCACAATATCTTAGAGAAGCAAGCTTATGCCTTGTTAATGCTATCAAAGATTTCAGAATTTATATTTTTCATTCTCATATTGTGGCTTTTGTTCCTAATACTGTTGTGAAAGACATCCTTACTCAAGCTGATCCTGATGGTAAGAGGGGAAAATGGATTGCTAAATTCCTGGAGTATGATATAGAGATCAAGCCAACAAAATGGTCAAAGGACAAGGCTTAACAAAGCTGATGGAACAGTCAAACTTTGACTATCTTGACATGAATTTAATTACAGAAATTTCAGATGAGGAAGAAGAACTAGTCCCTATTGAAGAAAAGTACATTAATTCAGATTGGTATAGAGATATTGTTTTTGTCCTACATCATCATAAAGCACTTGCTGAGCTAACAAAGTCTAAGGCCATATTTGTGAAGCTAAAATCCTTGAGGTATTGCATTTTTTATAAAAATATATTTTGGAAGGATACCGGCGGTATTTTGTTGAATTTTTTTCTAGAAGAGGAGGTTGATAAAGTGATTGAGGAGTTCCACAAAGGATATTGTGGAGGTCACCATTATTGGAAGACCACAATGAACAAGATTCTTAGAGTAGGGTATTATTGGCCTACAATGTTTAAGGATGTCTACAAAAAGATTGTTGCCTGCCATGAATGTCAGATTTTTGATGTTAAGAAGAAGCTTGTACCTTTACCTTTAATGCCTATCTATGTGGAAGTTCCATTTCAGAAATGGGGGCTAGACTTTATTGGAGAGATTCATCCATCATCATCAGGTTAGCATCGCTGGATTCTCACAGTGACTGATTACTTTACCAAATGGATTGAAGCAATCCCAACTAGGAAATCAAATGATTCTATTATTATTTCTTTTTTGGAAAATAATATTTTTTCTAGATTTGGTTGCCCCATGAAGATCATAACTGATAATGCAGAGGCATTTAATTATAATAAGCTGATTAATTTATGTCATCGATATCATATTACTCTTGGGAATTCCACTGCATATTATCCACAAGGGAATGGTCTTGCTAAATCTTCTAACAAGAGCATTGTGAGGATCATTAAAAAGGTGTTGCAGAAAAATAAGAAGGCTTGGCATTTGAAGTTGAAGTATGCCTTATGGGCTGATAGGATATGCACAAAAAGGTCAATTGGAACATCACCATATGAATTGGTATATGGAGCTGAAGCCATTTTTCCTACATCTTTAGGGGTACCTGTCATGAAGTTGATTCAAGGATTAGAAGAGGAACCAAATGCAGTTCAAAGAATAATAAATCAGTTAATAGCTCTGCAAGAGAAGAGGGATGAAGATTATAATAGCAATCAACAATCTCAAAACAGAATCAAGAGGACATTTGATAAGAAGATCAAGGAAGAAAGTTTTCAAATTCAGGATGTAGTGCTGAAATGGGAGGCCAGAATTGAAGAAAAAGGCAAACATGGTAAGTTTGAAAACTTGTGGAAAGGTCCTTTCAAAATAGCTGCTTTCCATGGAAACAATATTTACATATTGTAGGAGATGGATGGAAAATCATATGCTGGAGGATATGTCAATGGCATGTTTTTAAAGAATTACTCTTCCTAAAAATATGTTGATCATTCATATCATTGTATATATTCCATTTTATGAGTCTTTTCTACTAATAATGACAAGCTAAATCAGCAAGCTTGAGCCCAAGGTGAAGGCCATTAGAGTTTGAGGAGAAAGCTTGGCAATTTCAAAGTTTTTTCTGTTCTGACAAGAAAATGGATAGCATCACTGGAACTACTAGTTCTTAGTGTACCACAGGGGTACACTATCCCAAGTGGAGCCACTTTTATCACTTAAAAAAATTTCAAACATTATTATGACAAGATTACTTATGATCATGGGTCAAAATAGGGTCTTAGGAGTTATTTCTTGAGTTTGACCAAGGGAAGTTTTAAATTTTTAAGTTTGAGCCTACCCTAGTGTTTAAATAAACTCATTTTAAAGGTCTTTCATGTCAAATCTTTCAACATTATAGGATTAATTTCATTTCCAAAATTTTTTGCATCAAATCTTCCCAATTAGCCAAGAAACCGCAGTTTCGTAGCGCATTACATTGGAAAAATTTACTTTGCGCTACGAAAGCGCTAATAGTTTCATAGCGCAAACAACAAAAATTACATTACAGGCACTACGAAAGCGCGGTTTTGTAACTGTCTTGTCATTTGAGTTGTCAAATGTAAGAAACCATTGGGAAAGGGTAGGATAGTGGTATGTTGAGTCATTTAAGGATGGAATCAAAGTACACACCCACATTTGCAGTCATCATGGTTAGTTTAGGTATGAGTAAGTCATCATTTTCAGTTATGAAAGGACATTTGAAATTCAAATTCTTTCCTAATTAGTCACTCTCATTCCTTTTGCCTTTCATTTGTAATGTTTTAGCTCTTAGTGTCGAGCCAAAATTGTGGCTGGTGCCTACCAAGGTTTATTATATTCATTTCAAGCAAGGTTTCTATTACATTTTTTTTTTCAAGCGAGGCTGAAATATTTTTTTCAAGTGAGGCTAAGAGTTTATCTGAAGAATATGGCAGACAAAAGAAAAGTACACAAAGGAGAACAATGCTTAAGGCATGAACCTGAAGATATGAAGGCAATAAATGAAGACCCGACAGTGATGGAAGCATTCAGAAAAGGTTGCCTACAGTTTTGTGAGAAGTTACAGGGTTGTCACACATAGGTATCCAAGGAATTTGCTATGAATTTCAATGGAACAACCACTAAAGTCAGGATACTAAGTGTGTCTATCACACCAGAGGTCATTGTTGTCGTTACAGAGATACCAAGAGGCCAAGAAACCTGGTTCAAAGGATTCAAAATTGATATGGAGCAGTGTAAAGTGTTCATGAAGCCTGAGCACACTGATATGGACCTTAACAATACTATCCCTAGAACCTGCATCAAATATAATTACTCAAAACTGTTGCTCAACATTCAGAAATATTTTACCTATGAAAGTATATATCACAAGGTTTATTCATATCATTTCAAATTGCTTCTACACTTCACTGGTAAGATTTCAATTTATTTACCTTTTTATCTGCATAGAAGTCTTGCAAAGATGGCTAATAAGGTGCAAGAAAAGTATGAGGGGTGTGAAACATCATTATTTCATCATCGCTTAATGAAATTATTAATTTTAGATGAACTTCAAAAGATAGGAAGAGATTGGTCATCATTCTTGTTTATAAATGGTTTTGAGTTAGAAACCCTAACTCCTGCAAGAAACCCTAAAGCTAAAGGAGTTCCATCACCACCAGCAGCAGTACCAAGTCAACCTAGGGTTGCCAAACCAAAAGAACCTGCAAGACTAAAGCCAAGAAAGAAAACTGTGAAAAGGGCAGAGAAAATACAAATGCTTGATACACCAACTCTCCCAACTGTAAACCAAAAATCAAAGGTTGTTAAAGATGCAAAACAAAAACAAGATGTCAGCAAATAGGGGACTAAAAGAATAACTAGAAGCCAAGAAGTGATTTTAAAAGGAAAGACAGTGGCTATAGAAGACAACTCAGTAACAAAGGGGAGTCTAGAGGATATTCTTCATGCCATTGACATAGAAGAAACACCTATTGTACAAGCTAAATTCATAAGGGAAGATGAGCAGAAGTTGAAAAAGGTCAAGTCTGCAAAGGGATTATATTTTGAGGGGGAAGATGCAGGTTAAATTTTTCAATCAAGAAAGCCTATGACAAGGCATGCTAAGAAATTAATGGAAGGTAGCAATGAAGTTCAAAAGCCCACTGGGATAGCTAAATCACCTAAAGAGATTATTGATCTCTCATCATCCACCGTGAAGCATACATTCAGCGAATTAAAAAGAGGAAAAGATAAAGTGACAGAGAAAAAAGAGTTTCAGCGCCTTGAAGAAAAGTTAAAGTTGTAAAACCAAGAAATTGCTGCCATGAAAAAGAGAGCTAGAAAACACAGTGCCGAGAAAGTGCAGTTTAAAAGGATGAAGGAAATATGGAAGGGACAAGTTGATTCTATTCCTGAAACTTTAGAAAATACAGAGCAACCTTTCAAGTGGACAGTTCCAGCAATAAAAGAAGCTAAGTTTGTCAGAATAATAAACACTCATTTGAGAGCTACTAACAGAAGACTTAAAGACCAGGTGAAGGATTTAGAAGAGCAGCTGGATTTAATTTATGATGAGTTAAAGAGCAAAGGCATTAAAATGACAGTCATAGAAGAAACTATAGGTAAACCAAGTGCAAATGAAGAAGGAATGCCTCAAGGAAGCTAAAATGAAGTGGGTTTACAATTTGTATGGTTTGCAAATATTGAAGACAGGTATATTTTGAGTTTTTGGGCAAATTGGAAAGTGTATGAAAAATCTGCATACTCAGCAGTTTCGTAGCACATTCAGTTTTAAAAAGCAGAAAAGCGCTACGAAACTGTTGTAGCTGCCTTTTTCCCTTCTTTTGGTCAGTATTTAAGGTGCTAAAAGATGATTTAGGAGCTGAAATTACTATGAAGGGTGTGTTGAAAGGTGATTAAAATGATGCAAGAGGAAGGAGTTAAGTTTTTGAAGAATAAAGGCTTGAAATGGCAGCGTTACAAAAAGCGCTACGAAATTATTGTGTTTTCATAGTGCAGCATATTATAGCCTTTTAGACAGTTTTTGAAGTGGTTTTGGACAGCTGGAAGCTAGGAAAGACTGATGAGACATGTCAAGCTAATATTCAACATCCAAGGACCACGAAATGAAGGTTAAATGATGGTCAGAATGTTCAAAGAAGGAAAAATATCCTATGCCTAAAAAACAGGGTATGGTTTCCTGCTTTTGTGGAGGTCAGCAAAGTGGTCATGAAGAACTGAATATCATTATCCAAATTCAACCATGTGATGATACACTTGTCAATAATGTAATTTCAAATAGATAAGGTTGTTAGAGATAGTGATAAGGATTTTGAGTCCTTTTTGAAATAGGATTGTTAAGTAGGATAGGTGTCTTTTTGTAATAAATTCCATGATTTATGGTTATGCAAGGTGTCAGTAGATAGAAATTCGATGTATCTAGCCTAGAGGCAGATCATCTGATGATGTAAGAGGTTTATTAAAGGCCAAGAGGTCGAATTATTTAAGGTTTGGACATTTTTGGCAAAAGACGAAGCTTTTTTTTTAATTGACTGTTTCAACTAATACAGAGATCTTCTACTTGACCAACTTGAGATTATTAAGGGGGTTTTAGTGTTTTTCTAATCTATTTGTGTCTCTTATATATCTCATTTGCAGTGGTGTTCATATATATTACTCCGAATTCATCTATTAGATGCTCTGACCTCCTATATAAGTGAACTGACTGTGTTTTTACATGTTTCATGTGTGTGTGCCTTATGACTAAAAACCCTAATATGCCTCAACTTCCATGTTAAGTAGATTCATTGAATTACTGAATTTCTTTGACTCCATAAGCCCAATGTATACATGTTGATGTGATTCTCAACCTACATCTATCATTTATCATTTTATTTCCTAAATAAAGTTAGCCATCTATTTCTTTATCCATATCATTAACCTTTGAGAGAGCCCGCTCAGGTTGAGGAGGCTAACCCTCAGTCAAAAGATTAGGTTTGAAATAGTTACACGAGATTGTCTGGTCAAGTAGCCTATCAGGTCCAATTTTGTGATAACAGGTCCAAGAAAAAGAGAACATGTGGACAGGCATCCTTAAGTCAATGAATGAAATTTGGCCTTCAGTGCAAATTATTTTTGAACAAAATGAATTAATTCAGAAGATCAAAGAAGAAATTGTGCAGATCAAAGAAAAGTCGGGTGATAAGCCCATTGAAGCCACTGATTTTATTACATTTCTGAATTATAAGAATAAATGTGAGTTGGAGGAATTTTGAATTGAAGACCGAACTGAAACAATACTTGAGGTCAAGAAATTTTTAACCAAAAATAACCTCATCCTACAACTGGAAGAAAAATGTCAAGGGATGGAAATTGGTGTCAACAAGTTCTTCAACGGGTTTGAAGTGTTGAACAATAAGGGACTACCAGTTTATTTGTGATAAATTACAAGTTGATCAACTTGGAGGAATACAACAAGAAATTGAGAGATGTGGCTAAGGTCAGCTCCAAGTTTGCAGGTATAAAGGGCAGCATAACATGAAAAGCCTTTCTTGAGGCACTAGAGAATTATTTAACAATACAGCATGAGGTAAATCACATTTTTTGTCATCAAGCCTAATTTTTCCAAGTACATTGAAGTAGATGAGATATACAGGAGGGTGACTAAGTTGTCAATTATGAATGAAGAAAGGTGGGATAAGCTATGTGAGTTATGAGATTAAGTGAGTAACTCTATCTTCATTCAAAGGATCAACAATGCAACAAGGATCAAAGTGACAAATCAGCAACAACTTCCTTCAAATGAGGGCTAGCTTTCGAATAGTTCCAACTTACCCTATTAGTTTGTAATAAGAGATATAATTTGTTTTATATTTGCCTAAAATATATCTTGATCAGCTATTATAGGAATTTTGTAAATAAATGTATAAATACTTCAGATTTCGAAGTATTGAGGGTTGATTTTTGCATTCCATAAGTTATTGTACTTTTCCATTTGATGGGTTGATCAGTAATAAAAAGGACTTCTTCATAGGATTCATGTGTTGGACTATTTGGTGATGTGTTTCTCTCACTGTCAATGCGTCTATTTCTTTATTTCCATACTTATGTGTTCTTAAATCTGAATTACTTTACAAAAAATTTATGAACATAATTTGTTAAAACCAACACTCTGATTCTGGTTGTGGGTAATTTAAATGTTTTCCTCTTATATCAAGTTAAATAATTCTTAACTACTCTTTAGCTTTAATTGAATCTATTTCTTTTCTTATATTACATTTCATTTAAATCTAAAAGATCTAGTTAGTTCACCTACCTTTCCCTCTAAAACTCCTTTGAAAATCTGAAACATATCCATGTTATTTTGTAGACTCCATAGCCCGATGGAAGTTAAGGAAATTAATCAACCAAACCAATTAAAACAAATCAGAAACAATCAAACAAACAACTATGAGCCCAATAACTAGCCTAAAATTCCCAACAAACAAAGAAAAATCTGACAGAGAGATCCCTTTCTGAGTTTAGGAGGGCTAGATCCTAAACTCCAAAGTGGTTTTGTGGTTACATCTATGGTTTCTTCCACAACCTCAGAAATTATAGAGTGATAACATAGTGGTGAAACTCATTGTGACCTTTCTACCAATTCATTTCCCTAGTTAAAAAAAATTATTTCAGGAAAACTAAGGTTTTAACTTTCAAAAATAAATGTTCAGAGGTTGTGCACCTTTGTAAATAGTAGTGTATGTGTGTTTAAAATTTTTAGTTTTGGCTCCTAAAATAATTTATGCCAGATATCATCTTGATCCAGAACCTACTAAGATAGTTGGTGACCATGAAAAATTTCTTAGAAATAGAAGTCTAGCTGAGAGTGAAGGTAGCAGTAGTCCCCCACCCAGAGAAAACTCTCTTCCTGAGAGTTTTGTCACTTTGGAAGATATTGAGTTTGACATACCATTCGAACATAGTCTATTTAGGAATAAGTCTGAGATTTTTGTTGAAGAAATGATGTTTTATCAATCAGTTTTGCAACCCTTTACATCTGAAATTCAAACTATTGAACGAGAATCTGATATGAAAATCCTCCAAAGCTTTGAAAAATTACAGGATTAGTATCACGCCTTGATAGAGTTATGTATGAAGCTTATGTTCAGAAATTTTTTGAACTCTCTGCATTAACAATAGAAACATCTTATGTTTCCTCTTAATCTATTCACTTTACACCAAAGAGTCCCACTTCCTCTATAATCTCCACTACTTCTCTAATATCATCTTATAGAATGCTTCAACCTGTAGTAGGAACTCCTACATCTACACCACTCATACCCTCATCTATTGTTCATCCCCAAATCCCAATCATGGCAGCAAGATACACTCCCTTGGTTTTGGTTGCTCCTTTGCATAATATGCCCTAGGATTATCAAACTAGGATCCCTCAGTTTGATGGTACTGGACCCATCATTGCTCAACAACATGTTGACAGAATGAATTATTATTCGGATCTTTAAGAAGTTGATGAGGAAGATGCCAAAATGAGGTTGTTTGCTCAAATTCTAACCGAGGAAGTTATAAAATGGTTCAAATATCTACCAGTAGCTAGTATAAATGATCTCACTGCATTTCACCAGTCATTCCTCGACAGATGGGAAGTTATGAATAACCCCCTTCAAATTTTATCAGAATATGAGAGTATTATGAGGGGACCCGGGGAGAGTATTCAGGATTATTGCACTATATTCAATAGTCTTCACAATGAAATTACTACAAACATTAAACCCCCTCAAGGTTTAGTTTTAGTAAAATTCCCTTATGGTTTTGATGCTGAGATGTCTTACCAATTAAGGGAAATAAATTTTGGAACCTTGGAAGAGATGGAGAGAGATGCTATGAGTGTAGAGGCTAATTTTTTAGCCAAGAGAGCCATAATTAGGACTGATAGAAGGGTAACCATAAAAGAGGAACCATCAATGTTATAGCATCATTTTTCACCCTCATGTGATTCATGATTGTCTTTTTGGCCTTGGGCACCCATTCCCACAGACTTGGATAAAAGTTCATAAAAAACAGTGTTTCAAATCCCATACGCGGGTATGCCCAGACTTTTCCGCGTGTATACGCGAGTCCAGAGATACTTTTCCACATATGCAATTAAAATCATTAAAAAATATATAAAATTCCCTATTTTCGAGGCTGGGTTGATGGTTATTCCAGTAATTCAACCACCCCAGCCCGTGGCCAAATGTTTCCACTGATTTAAACTACTTTGAGGGAGTATAAAAGCCCCTCATGTGCATGGCCTAAGGGAGAGAGAGAAATTATAGATATTATACTCTGTTGGAGCCCCAATTCAAGTCTGATTTCCCGTGCCTCCTGCACTTCCCATATTTTTTACAGGAAACCCTTGTTTCCTGGAGATGTTCATCAGTTTATATGTCATCTCGTGTGCACAAGTCTTGAAAGTATCTTAGTGAGGCAAGGGCGGGACGGATCCGGATGACAGTCTGTTCGAAGATCGTGGAAGGATTCAGGTGATCTCTCCACCTTACTATCATTGTACATGTTGTTTGTAATGAAGAAGAACCATCTTGTTCCTGAATTCACGTGTTAATATCTGCTTGCATATGTGAAAAGATTATTAATTAAGCATTTATTATTTTTTATATGATGTTTCACATGGATTACACTGACATTTAGGAGAAATATATGTTGTACAACTAGATTTCCGTGCACGTTTCTTCTTGGTTTTCAGGTTAAGGAGGAAGAAGGGTTGCTGGGGGTTTGGACCCCGTGGGATCTACATCAAACGTAGGATCTACGGGTGAGTTCTACAATCGATGTTATCTAGTTTTTAGCGTACAAGTGTGGTTGTGTGAGTCCTTCTTGAATAGCATGCCCTGATCTGTGGAGGTTTTGACCCAACGACCTCTAGGGAGTTATTTCCCGAAACAGAACGGGCGACTCCGCTGGGGATCGCATTCTTGTGATTCCCCTATTGGGTGGTTTCAGCTGTTTTAAAGGTTTCCAACAGTTTTAATCATTATTTCCAGTCCAGTTAGCTTTTTCTCAGTCAGACTAAAGACCTGGTTCTTTAGCCAGGCTTGATCATTTTTTATTTTTCATTATTTACCTTTCCATATGCGACTTTTCCTCTACACAGTCGTGTATACACGCATTTTTTGTTAAAGGAAGTCGCGTATATGCGGGTTTCCTTTGACACAGGCGCGTATGCACGCTTGTTGAAAAGCTGATAAGTAGCGTATGCCTGGGAAAATTTTGAAATTTTTGATTTCTTGACTTTTTAGTCTTGTCTGCCTGTGGAGACCTGTTCCTGCAGTGTCCTTATAGTCTCTGGACTGTGTTGATAGTGGTTATTGGTCTTTTTCTCTCTTGTTTGTTTGAAGACTGGCTCATTTGGAAAATCTTGTTTTTTTTTGTGCTTGCATTTCTGGTTCGAGTACCAAGATCTCTTTCTGGAGATTCTTGGTTGTTCTGCTTTATCAGGATA
Organism: Pinus albicaulis; assembly: GCA_034641835.2. Taxonomy (NCBI): domain Eukaryota; kingdom Viridiplantae; phylum Streptophyta; class Pinopsida; order Pinales; family Pinaceae; genus Pinus; species Pinus albicaulis. The sequence continues at coordinate 651,349,096 of CM076573.1, read as the reverse complement.
GAGAGCTTCTGCTCGTATGCTCTTTCCTCACTTTATGTTTTGCTTAGCACTTTAATTTTTTCCTACTTTTCGGTTAGTTTTCTTGATTTCATGTGACTAGGTCTTGTTGCAATTTTTGAAGAGTCATTTTTGGGTCTTTGAAGTTTTTTTGCTACAATATTGTGCTATTCTTCTAGGCTGAGTTGCTGAGTTTCTTGTCTTCCTTTTTGCTCGTATAAATCTTGCTACTAGTTGGAACTATAAGATTTGGAGCATTTTGTTGAAGTTTTGCTTGAAATTCAGAGCTTGTTTGGCTTGGTAATTGGATAGTTTTCTCGGTCTCTTTGAAGTCTTCTTTTATAAAATTCAAAAAGCTCAAAAACATTTTGTTTTGCCTTTGCTTTTGTTTTGAATTTTTGTTTTGGTTTATTTTCATCTTTTGAAGCTTTGTTGAGATTTCTTGCCTTCAGTTCCTGACTTGATTTGGGAAGGGAATTTTCATTGGTTTCTTTCTCTTGTTTCGAGCATATTTTGGTGTCTTTATACTGAGAGTTTCTGATTTTGGGAACTAGCTTCGTGGACAACCAGAAAAGTGATAAAACTGAAGGATTCTTTGGAAATTTCTCTTTTCTTTGGTATTTTTTGCATCTTAGAATTAGCATGCTCTTAGTAATTTGCATTAGGTGCACTTAAGCATTTAGTATTTTTCATAATTTTTGCGAGTGTGAAGTTTGTTATCTGAAAAGAAAAAAATATAGTCTCGTAGAACCCGTGTAGAAATTTATTTTCATCAAAAGGAAATTAATGCATTTGCATGTAGTTTGGTTTTCATTAGTTTCTTTTCTGCGTCATAAAACATCACGATTTTCATTTCCATATTCCCTTGACTTAATATAACAGCCAACTAAAATAAGCACAATAATTTAAAAACAACTAGCAATTTTTTTTTATTAAGTGTCGTACACCAACTAGCTAGGTTGTAGGGCCTTGGATTAGGTGAGTAGAGAGTTAACTCTCCAAGGCCGCTCAAACTAAAACATATAAGTTTATTAATTGAGCGAAATCCAACTCCGTTAGGTGGACCGAGAAAGCTCTCCTCCAGAGAGTCAATCGCGAGGGGAAGTGAAGGCCAAGAAGAGAGATACCCCCTCTCTGATTTGCTGGATCTTGCCTCAAGACCGTTCCACCCGGCTTCTGACACGGATTGGTGCCCATAGTTGCCATTCCTAGGTTCCACACAGGTGACTGCGGGGGGGAATACCCGTGGTACCTAAGGCAGACGTCGTATCACTTCCAGCAGTACTTCTGGAGGGTGCCCCGGCGAAGCTTGGGTACTTGCACCGGCAAAGGCTGTTGTTAGGAGGTCGGCGTAACTGTTTTTGTTACCTTCGCTAGTAGGCCTGGGCCGTAATTATCCCAGAATACTTTCGGGAGGTCCTATTTTTCACTTTCTCGTATTTTGGTATCCGGTCCTAATCACCCGGAGCGGAAATACCTGAAAGCTGCTTGTTTGGGTTGTATCTTAGGGATTTTTTGTAGTGAGTGCTATTTGCTCCTAGCTTGCCTAGCTTTATACTTTTTTGAGTCTAATTAAATCTATTAAAGTGGCTGATCAAGCGCCTTGTCGATCGAGGAGAGTTCGGGGGTTATCTCCCGAAACTGTTGAGCCTTCTGCAAGTTGGCGTAGGAGTAACATAGCAGGTGAATATCACCCTGTGATATCTGACGCAGTGGAGAGAGATCCTCCACAAGGGCTTGAAGGTTTCATAGTTAGTTCCGGTGTTGGTTCCGAGAGGAGCGTTCCGCTCACCTCGAGAGTCTTGTTTCCGGGAGAATTAGGAATAGAAGTAGAGGAAGTACCTGAGTCTCCTCAGTCACTTCCATCTCCTCTTCTTCCTGATTATCCGTTTGTTGTTGAGTACATCGGACCTGAGTCAGAGAGACCAGAAAGTCCTCCTTTTTATTCATACGTTTCTATGGCCACGACTGGGAACGCAGCTTCGGCTGTGAGTGCTGCAGGCATTCAGACTCCTACTTCAGTTGAAGGAGGGGGCACAATTGCTATATCTTCAATTGCCTCTAGTACTTTTGTGTTTGGCTCTGGTTTCACCCAAGCACATGCTTCTCAATCTAGTCCCTTTTGTTTTGGAATGCCCACTAGTGGGATTCCTTCGTTTTCCTTTTCCACTGCTACAGCTGCATCTACACCCATGTCTTCCATGGCTAGTGGGTCAGCTTCTTTTCAATGGTTCCCCTTCGGGACTGGGCATATTCCTAGTTCGAATCCTTCCTTGGGGTCTTTTCCTTTTACTTCTCAGACTCAGAGTTTTAACCCTTGGTCTGGAGGTCAGAGTTCGACTACCTTTACAGGTTGGAACCTTGTATTTACAGCAGTGGGGGCAGGGAATCAGTTTTACGCTGGTCAACAAGGAAATGCTTCTTTCCCTTCGTCGACTGCTTATCATACTTTTTCCCCTCTTTCCAACGCTTGGAACCCCTATCAGGGGCTTTCCTCTTCATTCATTACTTCGGGGGGGGGGGAACTGGTCCGATCTTTGGTAACTCTACGTTGGGAGGGGGTCCTTCTCCAAATGTTGGGTCCTATGGCCCAACATTTTCTACGAGTTCTTTCTGGCAACCTGGTGCCTCATCAAATCCAGGTTATTCTTTTCAGAATGTAGGGAATTCATCCCACCAAGGATGGAATCCTCAGGCTCCTCCTCGCTTACCTTTTCTGGCAACGTTAAACTTTCCAGATCTGTCGAAATTGACGAATGATCCGATCTGATATAGTCCGGGGTGGCCTCCAGTTCCTACCAAACTACCTTCAGACATTCCAAAGTTTGAAGGCAAGAATGGAGAGGACCCAACTGATCATATCACCACCTTCCATTTATGGTGTTCATCTAACTCCCTGATCGAGGATTCGATTAGGTTGAGATTGTTTCAACTCACCTTAACTGAAAACGCTGCCAAGTGTTATATTGAGTTAACTGGGGGCAGTTTTGCTACTTTGGAGATTTGGCTATGACATTTCTAAATCATTTCCAGTTGCCTTTCCGTTATGACGCCGGGACTGAACTCCTAGATAATTTTAAGTAGGATGACGCAACCCACATTTCTGATCATATTCAGGAATGGCGGAGAAGTAAGAGGCTTATTAAAGCTCATATTCCAGGAGAATTCCTTTTGGAATGGTTTTTGAAATCCTTGCAGTCAGATATTTCTAAGGATGTATCCCTGTCTGGGGTATTTTCTGAGGAACAGGCCATTTTCAGGGCCCAACAGCTTGAATTGATATATTCTCAGTCTGGAGTCCTTCATAAATATTTGCCTAATGCTCCTCGCTCCAAATTATACTTGTCCAAGACTAAACCCGATCCTCATGGTGATGGAATTATTGGGTCGATCAATAGTGGTGCAGCTAACCTGCTTAGTCAATTGCAGCAGTTGTCTATACAATCTGCTTCTTTTGGTCAGGTTGTGCCTGCTGAGTCATCGCCTTCTCAATCGTTGTCAATAAATGTCGTTCAGAAATGACCCCAAAGGAAATCAACAATCCGAAGGGAAGAAGAAAGGACGGAACAATAATAAGAAAAAGGGCAAGAATGGGAAGGGTAATGCAAATAAATCCAACGAGCATGTTGTTGAGGGTCCAAAGGATAAAACGAAAGTGAAGTTTCCATGCAAGTTATGTGCTAGAGACCATCTTACTCACCTTTGCCCTAAAATTCGGGATGCGCAGCGCTTGTTAGCTCAGCAGGGTTCTTCTAGTTCCCAGGCTGTGTTGACAAACCCTTTTCCCCAAGGGCAACAGCTAGTTGTTGGCGCGAATCAAAATACTGGGGCTTCCTCTGGGGGCACCCAGGAAGGGGAAACTCCGTCAAACATATACATGATGAGTGCTCACGCGGATATCACCACGAGATCCCATGATTATGGCGAAGATGAGTCTTCGAAAGCCAAGGGTGCTCACGATGCTACTGAGCCGCTTCATATTACGAGGCCTACTGTTGAGCCTATACCTCGGATGCCCAAAACATCTACTAAGCGTACGACGATTAATCCAAATGCCAGGGCTGCCCAGAACTACTCTATTGTGGAAGATCTGGTGCAGAGTCCTTGTGCCATGTCAGCTCTTGAGGTGCTCCAGTCTTGTCCGGCTCAGCGCAGTGCTCTGCTCACTGCTATTGGGGCTGTCGATCCAAAGAACTCTCTTATGATTACATTCGATATGTCTAATTTTAAAAAGAGACTCCCCCATCATATGGCTTTCCATATTAAATCGTCGTTTCATAAATTCAATATTTTTCGAACAGTCGTTGATGAGGGCGCTTCCACATGTGTGATGTCTCTCGCATGCTGGAAGGGAATTGGATCTCCCGCAGCTGTTCCATATGCTACTCTTCTAACTGCGTTTGATGGTCATTCTCATAGACTGCATGGTATTATCCCAGCTTTTCCCATCTGTGTTGGGGGCAAGACTGTAAATATAGAGGTTGAGATAGTTGATGCAAGCTTGGACTACAACCTTCTGTTGGGGCGAAACTGGATTTATGAGATGGATGCCACTGCATCCTCTTTATTTCAGATTATTTGTTTCCCTCACGAAGGGAGGATTGTTATAGTGGATCAACTGGACTGTTCTCCTGTAGACCCGAATGCATCTACTGACTCAACTATTCCAAAGTTGGATAATACCAAGTCGCCTGTTGAGAATTTAGGGGTTGGAATATATTCTTCTTTGATGGGTACTTTTGATATTCCACCTCCTGCCGTTCATATAAATGCAATTTCATCCTCCAGGGCTCCTCTTCGAAGAGAGTTCTTCAGAACTCATTATTTTTCGGACCCTTGGACCTTACCTTCCCCTACCTCCACATTAGCAGAAGGTCAAGTGGGTGGAATTGTTGGGAAAAATACTAAGAGGGGGGGGTGAATCAGTATTTAGGACTTACTCAAAACTTTTTACTTTTCCATTCAATAAAACCCATACGCTACTTTGCTGAAGCCAACTAGCGTATACACGCGGATATCCTTCATAAAACTCGCGTATGCACAGAGATCTAATTATACAGATAATTCTTAACTTAATTCTTTGCAACATTCATTCATCTGATGTTAAGTTAACAGTAAGCATGTGCAGTAATAACAAAATAAACCATCACACATAAGCATCACACATGAACACCAGGATTTAAGGTGGAAACCCAAGTTGGGAGAAAACCACCGCTACCATCGTCTCAGTCTTCAATATTTATTATATAAAGAAAACATGTTACAACTATGTACTGGTGTAGACTCATACCAACATGCATGCACCCACCTGCAGAAGGCTACAACCTTCTCTCGTTTACCAGCCTCTCCTGGAAGGGAGCTACAACCCCCTGCTCTCGTTTACCAGCCTCTCCTGGAAGGGAGCTACGACCCCCTGCTCTCGTTTACCAGCCTCACCTGGAAGGGAGATACAACCCCTTGACTGAAGGCTACAACCCTCAGCACCTTTTTGGACCACGTTTCATCAATTTTCATACTGGATCCAACCCACACAATTTAGCTCAAGGAACATTCATCAAACCAACAACTTGCTCTATAGCAGCATAATCAATATTAGAACAACCCAGATCATCATTAATAGATAGCAGTAAAACAGCTAAACAGATCAGACATTTCATACCACATACTTCAGCAAACCCTAAATTGCATACGCGCTTTTTATTCACTGAACCTGCGTATATATGCGCTTTCACAAATACCAACCCGCGTATACATCTGCACACATTTCAAAATTGACTTCAATTCCCATACACGCTTTCGCTTAATACAACCCGCGTATATACGTGCTTCCTCTGTTACAAACGCGCGTATAGATCTTCAGAAATTTTAGGGCAGCGCAATTCTTCAGAACAGATGCATAGCTCAGATTTTATCCTTCACTTTAGAAACATGTTCGCCTCAGCTCAGATCTAAACATTCCACAAACATATCTAGAAAATACAAATACATTTCAGATCTAGATACCCTTCTTCATCATTCTCTTCATAGGTGCATTATGAATTCAGATCTATCATTCAACTGTTACCCATTCCAATTAGACATACTTCTAAGAGAAGTATTCATTCAAACTCAGACATCTTGCACACTCCTTTGCACAATGATTTTCTTCTCCTTATATAGATTTAGCCTTTGACAATACCATGAGCCAAAACCACACCACTTCCGATGGTATTCCTGGACGGGACCAAATAGACAAACCAACGCTCAATACAATGGATCAATACCATGGTAGTAACCCTTGGTTTTACATATTTAGAGCGCTATTAGGCATACGTGACTTGGCACGTTCTTTTCCACGTACATACGCTACTTCGCCTTAACAAACCCGCGTATTCTTTGTAACATACCCTGTTCATCATTATTCTTGCACATACTGGAGATTCTTTCTTCTGCAACTTCTATACATCAGATTTACATCATTAACAAGTTCATCAAGTAGGTTCCATCAAAGCCAACAATCTCCTCCTTAACTCATCAAGTAGATTTCCATCAAGAACAACAACTTTATCAAATATGTTTCCATCTAGTACAATAGGTTTCCATCTTCATCAATTAGGTTGCCATCAACTTCATCAAGTGGATTGCCATCAACTTCATCAAGTGGGTTGCCATCAAGGACAACACATTGCATCATATTTCCAACAGGAATGGCATTTCCAATGTCTGCAGCTGAGATTGCTTATCAATCTATTGTTGACTCTGCAGAGTCCATTCCAACTCCTCTTTCTCCGGATGAGTTGGATGGCGATGTGGATCCGGCTTGGACACTTAGTTCTTCTTCTACCCAGGATTGCCTTGATACCAATCTTCCATCTGAAGAGGCCATCTTGGAAGCTATGACTGGTATAGATAGACCGTGGGATGATTTTCATCATCGGTCTTACTTTTTACCTGATTTGAGCGAAGTTGAATCAAGTTTTCCAAGTCCTTTGTCTCCTGGTCCTGTTCGCCCAGTTCTGAACCCTTTAGCACCAACACAGGTATATGCTGAAGGGAACATGGCTGTGATTTCTCCAACTATCCCGGTGAACATTTCCATGGATCCCAATGTTATAGAGAATGTCTTCATCGGAGCTGAATGTTCCCCTGAAGAGATTCAGATTTACACCGATCTCTTTAAAGATTTTAGGGATGTCTTCGCTTGGTCTTATGAGGAAATGCCTGGTATAGATCCATCTATTGTCCAGCATGAGATGAAGACTTACGAAAATGCTAAGCCTGTGAGGCAAAAACTTCGTCCAGTCAATCCTAGGAAGGTTACAACTATCAAAGCCGAGGTGGAAAAGCTGCTTAAGGCGGGATTTATTTTCCCTGTTCCTTTAACTGAGTGGGTTTCGAACCCTGTTCTCGTAGATAAAAACAAGGAACAATTCGAGTTTGCATTGATTTCAGAGACCTTAATAAAGCATGTCCGAAAGATAATTACCCCACACCATTTATAGATCAGATTATCGATGAGTGTGCTGGGAATGAGATTTTCTCCTTCATGGACGGTTTATCCGGATATAATCAAATTACTATCCGTCCTGAAGATCAGCATAAGACTGCCTTTATTTGTCCCTGGGGTACTTTTGCTTACAAGAAAATGCCTTTTGGTCTTAAAAATGTTGGGGCTACATTTCAGCGGGCCATGTCATATGCCTTCCACGACATCAAACATATTATCGAGGCATATTTGGATGATTTAGCTACTCGTTCTCGAAAGACAATTGATCATCCTGCTCACCTCCATCAAGTATTTGAACGATGTCGTTTCTACAAGATTAGGTTGAATCCGAACAAGTGTGTTTTCGCGGTTACATCCGGTCGGTTATTGGGATTTATAGTGTCTAGGGAAGGGATTAGGGTAGATCCCTTCAAGGTTGAGGCAATACTTCGGTTGCCTCCCCCGTCGTCTATTCGTCAACTTCAAAGTCTACAAGGAAAGGCTAATTTTCTTCGGAGATTTATCGTAAATTATGCTGAAGTTACCAAAGGATTTATGAGATTGTTGAAGAAGGGAGTTCCATTCTTTTGGGATGACTTCGCTCAACACTCATTCGATGCTTTGAAAAAAGTGTTGACCTCTGCTCCTTTATTGAGTCCACCTGATTATATCAGGGATTTCCTTTTGTATCTTGCAGCAACAGAGTCTACCATTGGTATGGTTCTGGTTCAGGAGGACGATGCTCTGGCAGAGCATGTTATATACTATCTTATTCGAGGCTTGGTAGGACCTGAACTCCGGTATACTCCGATAGAGAAGCTAGCTTTAGCAGTTGTTCATGCTGTGCAGCGACTCGGGCATTACATTCTTCTACGAAAAACTTATGTTTTGGCAGCAGCCAATCCATTTCAATTTGTTCTCAGTAGGCAAGTGATTGGGGGCAAATACAATAGATGGATTGTGATTTTGCAGGAATTTGATCTTGAGTTTATGTCTGCCAATTCCAAGAAATCATTAGTTTTCGCGAAATTAATCTCTAATTTTCCCTGTGGAGAAGAGATAGTCTATGATGAATCCTTCCTGGATGAACATTTGTTTCTTATCTCTCCACAGGATCCTTGGTATGGAGATATCATTGTGTATCTTCAGACTGCGAAGTTTCCCTCTACTTTTTCGAAAGATGAGCGCCGTAAGTTGCGTCACTTGGCTAAAAATTACTTGATTATTGGTGATGCTTTATACTGTCGAGGGGTTGATTCAATCCTGAGACATTGCTTAACTCTCGAAGAAGCTGAGGCTATGCAAAATGATTGCCACAGTGGAGCTTGTGGTGGTCATTTATCTGGGCTTGCTACAGCCCAAAAAATCTTGCGTGCTGGATACTTTTGGCCTTCAATTTTCAAATATTGTATGGAGTCGGTCAAAAAGTGTCATCCGTGTCAAGTTTATACTCGAAAAATGCGCGCTCATCCAGCTCCACTTTTTCCAGTCATCACTGTCGGTCCCTTTACAAAGTGGGGTATTGATTATACTACTTGTAACCCGCCTTCGGCTAAAGGTAACAAGTACATTATTGTAGCAGTAGACTACTTTACGAAGTGGGTCGAGGCTATGCCTACTTTTGGGAATGATGGTGAGACAACAGCTCTTTTTCTTTTCAACCAGGTTATTGCTTGTTTTGGTATTCCTAAAGAGATTGTCACTGATCATGGCAGTCATTTTCAGAATAGCATGATGGCTGAGTTGGCTCTAAAATTAGGTTTCCGGCAGGAGCATTCATCTCCGTATTATCCTCAGGCCAATGGGCAAGTGGAAGTCGTGAATAAATCTTTGAAGATCATTATTCAAAGGACAGTTAATAAAGCTCGATCCAACTGGCATGTCATGTTGTATCCTGCACTTTGGGCATATAGGACGTCAGTGAAAACTGCAATTGGCTTTACTCCGTTTCAACTAGTTTACGGGCTGGAATCCATATTTCCCATTGAATGTGAGATTCCTTCTCTTAAGTTAGCTGTTGAGCTTCTTCCTGACACTTCTAGTCTTGAAGAACGCCTCCTTCATTTGGAACATCTTGATGAGCAGCGTCGAGATGCCGCCACGATGAATGAGGCACATAAGAAACGAGTCAAAGTTCAGTACGATAAGGCGGTCAAACCCAGGGTTTTCTCGAAAGGCGACCTTGTTTTGGTCTATGCCCAAGAGAAGGATGCCCTGGGGGCAGGAAAATTTAAGTCTATGTGGTATGGCCCCTTCATTGTTAAAAAATTCCTTAAAAAAGGAGCATATACCTTGGTTGATTTTGAAGGAAATGAGTTGTCGGAGCCTAGAAATGGGCTCTATTTGAAAAAGTATTATGCCTAGGCTTCGGCCTGGCATTTTTCTTCTGTGTATAGTAGTTTTTTTTTGTACATATCTGGTTTTTTGTTCTTTGATGTGATGGTGATGTTTTTGATCTGCTTTGGCAGGTTGTGTCGAATGTCATGAGTCATTATGGGTTCGCCGATGGTGCTAGTAGACACACCCGGAACTTGGCTTCCGCGGCTTGGGTGCTTCATCGTCCATCCGGTCAGCTGTTAGTGTCAAGAGGAGTCTGCATTGGTCCTGCTTCCAATAATATAGCAGAATACACTGCAGTTATTTATCTACTCTCGGAGGCAATATCTTTGGGTGTTGATTCGTTAGTAGTTTTCTTGGACTCCCAACTGGTGGTGTCGCAGTTGAATAATATTTATCGGGTTTGAGATCCATTTTTACTCCTCTTGTTTTTTAGGGTACGTTTGTTACAAAGATCATTTCAATTTTTAACATTCATTCATATTCCTCGAGTAGACAATTGGATGGCAAATTCATTAGCTAATCAAGAAATTGATTGGCATATTAATCATTCAATACATTAAAATTTAATTATCAAAAACATCATACATTTTTATACATTTGTCACATCACATCATAAATCGTTGTATATATCATCAGAGTGTTCAAAAAATTATACAAAGTTTGGATCCATAAGTCATACAAAAATTAGGGCTTATGCCCAATCATGTTCAGTATCAAAAAATATACAGTCATCCGGTAATCATATCTATCTACTCTTGTGGGCCCTGCCCAAAATTCGTGTTCCTATAGAACACGACTGCAGTAGCGACTCAGCGGAATAACCGCACCCAGTCACGTGGTACTCCCACCACCCGTCTCTGGATGGCCTCAGGCAGATCTTCCACTGCAGCCATAGGTACTTGGCAAGTTAACCCCTCCAAGTTCCTTTGTACAGCGTGGAGGGTCCTGTCTGGGTCTACTGTATCCGCCTCGCCTCTGCGGCGCTTATGTCGTGGGTAACCCTTAGGACGGACTGGTCCAACATCTGTATCATGGTCATTATAATATTTTAAGTCATTTTTTAATCCAATCAAAAAACATGTTTTCACATTTTTTCATATATATTGAAAAAATCCAAAAAATCACATAAGTCAAAAAATTGCAATCTTACCGATTGTGCCCCATGCCGCGCCAAGTGGAAGGACGAGGTCTGGATCACCGCGGAAATCCATCCTGGCATAGGGGTAGTCCTCCACAGCGATGATTTTTTCTCCCCACTATTGGAAGAACTCGTCATCCCAGGTGGTTCGGGGAACTTCACTTCCCCCCAGTCTCTTCATCAGATCTGCCCATCAGGCAATTCTTGGGTCTCTTGGGCTACTGATTGAAGAGATCACTTTGGGTCGAAGCCCAGGAATCTTCTCAAAGAAGAATGTCATCAAAATCGTACCATATCTGAAATTTTTTGTCTTTTCTTTCCGGATGGAAGTCAGTTGTTGTTTCATGTTCATTAGTAGAGTTGTGCACCAATCATATAGGTGAACTAAGCATTCTACTGCTATGCTCATCTGCGTCCTCGATGCCTGATGCAAGGAAGCAGATCCTGCTACCCTGCCAATGGTAAAAAGGATAATTTTCATGTGCAGCTCTCTTAAGTCTTTTATTGCAATTTGGGTCCCTACTTTCTTGGACCCCTCTATACAGTAGACGTGGACATAGTCATCCACTGTGAGCCCTCCCAAAGGCTTACCGTGCAAATCTACTGGGTCCCCCCTTCGGGAGAGTCTAGTAATGAAATAGATGTCTTCTACCTCTATATGTATGGGCATTTGATCTATTATGAGGCAATCCTCTTCCAGTTCCCAATAATTTACTAGCATTTCGAGCAACCGGGCATTACTCTTCATATTTGGCATTTTGAAAAATTTGAGCAATCCACAATTTCGGAGGACATTGAGCGACTGTTGGTCTTGCATAACTTCATTTTCAATAGCACTATGCTCACGTTCCCTCCAAGATATAGTCATCCTGAGAAAAATCATTAATTTTTCCATTAGAAACGCATTTTTTCATTTCGGGTTGTGCATACGCGACTTACTCTGTACACAGTCGCGTATATACGCGGTTTGGTCTGTATAAACCCGCGTATGCGCAGAGCCGCAATTTAAAACAAATATTTCTATGGTGAAATTCCCAAATTTTAAACCTATGAATGGACAAAATTGATGACAAAGATGGATTAAGAGCTTACCTGACTAGTTTGGTGAAGTTTGACGGTCGATTGCTCTTGTTTTGACGGAAGAAGCTTTTTCTCCAGAGCTCTTTTTCCCAAATCAGCAAGTAACAATGAACCAAATATGAGGTAACATGTGTATTTATGCCCAAAAAATTAAAAATTTTTGCAAAAAAATTTTATGACTATTTTTTCAATCTATCTTAGGCTGCATAACCCAGATGCTTGGAAGTGCCCAGATTGGTATATTTTCAGGTACATTTTGATGAAGTTGAGATTTTTCCATTTTTTTATCCATGACTGTTGACCCGTCATGGTAGGTATATGATCTTCACTGGCATATAGGTTAGGGAATCCACTTTTTCATTGCATTTTGCATACCAGCCTCCATTCTGATCACTTGCCATAGGGTCGATCCCATCAGGTCATGAGCATTTAACCCATTTCACTCGCCGATTTTTTAATCATGACTTGGTGGTAGAGCCTTCCTTTACATGGGCTTCCTAGTTAGTTCCTCGCTATCACTTGTTGCCCATGCTGCGTTTTATGTAGGCTCGGGAGTCCTCTTTAGTCCCGCCATGACTTATGTGTTGAAGCTTCATTCTTCTTCTTCTTCACTATCATTATTCTGGCTATTACCCTAGAGGCTCCCTGGTGTTGTTGAGTTGTATTACTGCATTGCATATTGGCTACTTGTTTATCCTGGCCTTTAGTCGGCTTCATTTGGACTCAATGTTTAAGCCAACTTTTGACCTTGTCTATCTGTACAAGTTAACCATTGCATGCACTTAGCTATCGCGACTTGACACCCTTTTTTACCCATGGATGGAACATTCCTCTGAGTATCGCTTACCAATTTTCGCCACCTTGCATTGAGCATAGGATCGTTCCAATCCCAGGAACTAGTGCATCTGTTTCTTGATACTCGTTCTATCCATTGTACCATAGCATTATTTTATTATTTTTCAGGCTTATTATATGAAAAAGACAAAAAAATCAAATATAACAAAAAGAGCAGGAACGGGATGTAACTTCGTAATTTGATGGCAGTACAGTGTCAGTTTGTCGCCCTTGAACAAAGCACATACACTTATATATTTCCTTCATTTGGGATGGTTTTAGTTTTGACCTAGGTTCAGCCTTTTGCCTTGTTTCACTGGTCAGTCCTCCCCCGATTGGTTATCTCTTCCAATCATATGGAGAGTTTGTTTTTGCCTCCTGCATAACAGACTTATACAGTGTCACTTTTTACTACCATGGTCATCACGAGTCGTGCTTTTGTTCAAGGGAAGTCTAACCAGAGTCGGCCATTCTGCGGTGTCTCTTGACTCATTATTCAGTCAGCCTTCCCGGTTTTGTCAGTATCTTGTTCTATCACATCAGATGTTTTGGTCTTCTGCTCGTGCTGGTTTGAGAAGGTCCCCATTGACTTCTTGCCGGCGGGTTTGTCTCTTATCGACTACGACACATTGCTCTGAGAGAAAACCTAGAGCCGCACCTTGGGCCTATTTTCATCATTGATAGGTGACCTCGTGCTCAGCATTTGATCATCATCATGGGTCTTTGACTGAGTGGTTTCCCCTGTGTTCGACGTCAGCACACATTATCACACTTGGGATTCGTGCAATACCTTGATTTCCATTTGACCCTATCGGTGGATTTCTCGCCTCTGTGTCAGCTTTCATTATTGGTTGGTTCAAAGGGTTTCTTCCGTGCGCTAGCTTCATCTTGTGCATGTCGGAAACGTACTTCGGTTTTGGTTCCGTCACTCTACTTCGTCCGATTCCTTCCAAATCTTGGCCCGCGGGTTACACTCGCGCTGGACTGATGTGGGATGCCTTAATGCCTTCCTTCCAGCAGATCTTTTCCCATCGACTCCGACTCATTGCTCTGGGAATAAGGTCTAGAGTCTTTTTGTCAGTACCTTAGGGTTTGCAGTCATCAGTGGCAGACTCTCCGCTATCGACAGTGGGGATTCATCATTTCCTCCTGATTGGTAGATTCTTCCAAGTGTTCGACTTCAACTCATTCATTCGCACTTGTTAGATTGTACTGGGGCACCTTGACACTCATTTTCATTATTGGTGGGTTGTCTCGCATTGGTTAACGGTTTACATTATTGAACGGTAATCCAACGATTTCTCACATGGTCGACTTCAGCTCATTTATTCCCATTGTGTAGAATTGTGCCGTCGAGATCGGTGAAGACCTCGGGTTGCATCAGCATCTTTCGGTTCACTTTTGACAGTCCATTCAGTTTCTGCCAGTGATGCCGTCCACCCTTATATGTTGCAGTTCAGTACAGCAGCATCTTATATGTTGGCTCTCGAGTTGCATGATTGTACCATGTGTTCCACCCCTTATGATTTGGTACTTGGAGATTCAGTTACTTTTGTGATCAGACATCTATTTTCAGCACTATGGATCAGTTTGATATATGTGATACTTGGACATTGATTCTGACTTGTATTTTCGGGCCATGCTCAGATGATTCATTGTGTACTTTCAGTTCAGCTATACTTGTATACATTCTGGATCTATTCTGTATTTTCTATATGGATGTATTTTTGACTTAGCATGGGTATGCCCGCCTAAGACATGAGTTGACTCTCTGTTTTCTTTCATTGGTTTTTGGCAGGCTGAAATCTGGTGAAGTCCTCTCTTGTCCTCGTGAAGTTCTTTCTATGCACATAATACATTTCGGCCATCATGCACCCCTTCTGACCTCATATATTAGGGGGCATCTGTTATAGCATCATTTTTCACCCTCATGTGATTCATGATTGTCTTTTTGGCCTTGGGCACCCATTCCCACAGACTTGGATAAAAGTTCATAAAAAACAGTGTTTCAAATCCCATACACGGGTATGCCCAGACTTTTCCGCGTGTATACGCAAGTCCAGAGATAATTTTCCGCATATGCAATTAAAATCATTAAAAATATATATATAATTCCCTATTTTCGAGGCTGGGTTGATGGTTATTCCAGTAATTCAACCACCCCAGCCCGTGGCCAACTGTTTCCAACTGATTGAAACTACTTTGAGGGAGTATAAAAGCCCCTCATGTGCATGGCCTAAGGGAGAGAGAGAAATTATAGATATTATACTCTGTTGGAGCCCCAATTCAAGTCTGATTTCCCGTGCCTCCTGCACTTCCCAGATTTTTTACAGGAAACCCTTGTTTCCTGAAGATGTTCATCAGTTTATATGTCATCTCGTGTGCACAAGTCTTGAAAGTATCTTAGCGAGGAAAGGGCGGGACGGATCTGGACGACGGTCTGTTCGAAGATCGTGGAAGGATGCAGGTGATCTCTCCAACTTACTATCATTGTACATGATGTTCGTAATGAAGAAGAACCATCTTGTTCTTGAATTCACATGTTAATATCTGCTTGCATATGTGAAAAGATTATTAATTAAGCATTTATTATTGTTTATATGATGTTTCACATGGATTACACTGACATTTAGGAGAAATATATGTTGTACAACTAGATTTCTGTGCACGTTTATTCTTGGTTTTCAGGTTAAGGAGGAAGAAGGGTTTCTAGGGGTTTGGACCCCGCGGGATCTACATCAAACGTAGGATCTACGGATGAGTTCTAAAATCGATGTTATCTAGTTTTTAGCGTACAAGTGTGGTTGTGTGAGTCCTTCTTGAATAGCATGCCCTGATCTATGGAGGTTTTGACCCAACGACCTCTAGGGAGTTATTTCCCAAAACAATCAACCTCCTCGGCTGATGCTAAGATGGATTCCCTAGTTATAAATATGGAAAGAATGATGGAGAGAATGAACATTACTGATAGGGCCCCTCCTAGAGAAAACCAACTTGGTCCTCAAATAAGAAACCCCAATTTTAGGAGGAACCCACCACAATTTAGACAAAGAGAACAAAAGGGACTAGACCAACAAGCTAGGCCTCCATTTCAAGAAAACTATGCAGTTGAGGAAGGTGAAACAGATGAAGACTTAGATGACACTCAAATCAACTTAATGGGGATAAATAATGATGACATTGTGTTTCTTACTCAAGAAGAACAAGAACTTTTTATTCTTTCACAAACAAAGGTTAATTCTGAAGAATCATATGACTATAAACAAGGTTTTGAAAATGCTATCCTGAAAGTTCATAAGTAGTATAATCTTAGAAGTAAGAAAACCATGAAAAATCCTGCCAAGAAAGTTGTTAAAACTCAAATTAAAAGGACAACAGATACTCCTGCAAAGAAAATCTCTGAGATTCCTCCTAAAAATACTCCTAAAAATCCAGCTAAAAATATCTTTGATAATGTTTCAAAAACAACTCAAACAGATGTTCCATCCACCAGCCAACAAAAAGAAACTACCCAAAGGGTTGTTGCTGAAAATCAATAGGTCCTAAACTCAAAAAAAAAATCAAACAACATTCAGCAATGAAAATGAAGTAGCAAAGCTTAAGATACCCATTCCATTAACAGAACTCATGAATAAGAATGTATATAGGTCCCAAATAATGAAAGCTCTGAATTTAGGAGAAGGTGCAAATACACTCAATGTGGTTGATGATCAACCTGAAATTTTTTTGGGGCCTAAAGTAGATGGAAAACCTCAAGAAGGAAGTGTACCTTCATTCTATATTATTCTGAACATTCATGACAAAAAATTTCATAATTCCATGCTAGACTAAGGAGCCTCACACAACCTTATGCCTAAGGATGTCATGGAAAAACTAGGACTTGACATCACAAGACTGTACAAAGATTTGTACTCTTTTGATTCAAGTAATGTTAGATCCTTATATTACTAGTATAGTCCCTTATTGTTGTTAGTGTAACCTCTTTATTGTTATTTTTGTACCCCTGTAACCCCCATAATGTTATTATTGTGCCCTTACATTATTATTGTTAGGTCGGCTAGGATTACATTGTGGACCCACTAGGATTATATTGTGGCCCCATGGACTCCTATATATAGAGAGGAGGTCTTTTCATTTGTATCATCCAATAATTTTTCATTTATGCAATGTATTGGAGGTTTCCCCTCGAAGTGGCTATTTCTAAGGCGTTGATCTCTCTTTTCTTCTATTTTTGGAGTTGGTTTCATAACATTTGGTATCAGAGCTTTGGATTCTAGGGTTTCAGAAGCTGAAATTTTTAGAGTGTGAATCCGAAATCTTGAGTAACATCTTTGAAAAATTTTAGAGCTTGTTTTGCAATATTGTCGGAGATATGATCTGTGGAAGTTAAGGCTTTTTGCTGGCTCCTGAATTTAACCTAAAAAGGTCATCACATCATTTTCGCTATAAAGTTTTTTCTACGAGGGTTCAGATGCTGAAATTTTTACAAAGCGAATCTGAAAGCATGAGGAACCTCCTATAAAAATTTTAGATCTTGGTTCACAATTTTTTTCGAGATATGATCTGCGGAAGTTAGGATTGTTTCAGGCTCCCAAATTTCATCTCAAAGAGGTGATCATGGGAAAAACATCATAACTCTCTCTCTGAGCATCAGATTGTGATTCTATAAAAAGTGGCCGCAAGTGCATGGACTTTAGTTTTCATTATATCAATTTCAAAGCCGAAGGAGGAAACGGTGACACGTGGAAAGTCCTACAAGTTTTCTCTACTGAACTAGTCCATAATTAGGTCATCGTAGGAGATTAGGCATAACTTTGTCTTCAAGAATCCAAATCAGGTCAGACCTATGGCATTCGAAAGAAAAATCATAGGGCTACTTCAGAACCAAATTTCAAATATTGAAGATCCAAAATCACAGAGATAATTCAGTTCAATATCGAGCTCCTCAAAATCAAGAAAAAGGTGTGTCTTGTTTTTTTCAAATTGCATAAGTCTTGTTTGAAAAAACAATTTTAAGTGATTTGAAAGGCCATTGAGCATAGATATCAGTATTGGGTTCTAAAATTCATCCTAAAAAGAATTCAACACCCATTAAGCCCTCAGAGTACTCTGTTATGACTCATGAAGATGAATAATTGCAACATGATCTATCAAAATTACAAGAGCAAGTGCACCAAAATTCGCTCTTGCAAAGAGCAACAAAAAATGAAATGGATGTTTTGAAGAAAAGTGTGGAAGCTAAGATGGATGGTTTGAAGAAAGGAATGGAAGCTATGATGGATGGTTTGAAGAATGGTATGGAAAAAAAATGGATGGTATGGAAGAAAAAATGGAAGGTTTGAAGGAAGACAAGGAAGGTTTATCAAAGTTGATACAAGAAATGATTCCTAATGGCGAAAAGATAGTAGAGGAAACTCATGATGAGAACAAAATAAATGTTAATCATGATTTCATAAACTCTAATGTTGGATTAAAGAACCACCATATTCCAAAGGTGGATATGAGGAAGGTTGATGGCAAGGATCTTGTAACATGGATACTACAGATGGAGCAATATTTTGATCTCAATAATGTGAAAAACACACAAAAGGTACGCATTAGAACTTTACATTTAGAGAAAAATACATTTGTATGGTATCGATAGCTTTGCTCCCGTAAAAAAACTGTCACTTGGTCAATTTTTACGAAGGAAATGATAGCCCATTATGAGGATACAAAGAGCAACACCTTCTTTAGCCAATTGATAAATCTCAAACAAAAGGGTTCATTGGTGGAGCACATTAAGGACTTCCAAAAATTGAATATAAGGGTAACTGATATTCCAGAGGAACACATGATTGATGTCTTCATAGGGACTTTAAAGGATAACATCCAACATGAAGTTCGCGTTTGCGAACCGGATTCATTAGAGAAGGCATTCAGGTTGGCAAGAAAAATTGAATGTAAAATTATGGCAACAAGGAAGCCTACCACTCACATCTATAAAGATAGAAGTATTGCTACTCCTAGACTTCCACAACCTACAAGGTTGACACCACAACAATTGGAAGAAAAAAGAGCAAAGGGGCTTTGCTACAGTTGTGATAGAAAATACACTAAAGGTCATAAGTGTGCTGAGAAGAAATTATTTTACATAGATTGTGAAGAGGAGGAAGAAAATGAACAAGAAACTTAAAAAGAAGAGGATATAGACCAGGAAGCAACCCTAGAAGAAGAATAAATGAGTCTGACCATATCATGTAATGCATTGGCAGGAATTACCACTCCTCAAACTCTCAAGATAGAAGGAAATATCAAGAAGAAAAAGGTAATAGTGTTGATTGATTCGGGTAGTACCCATAATTTTATTCATTGTAAAGTACCCAAGGAATTGAATTGTTTCCTATACCCAGCACCAGAACGTCAAGTGATGGTTGCAAATGGAGGAACTATAAATTGCTCTAGAAAATGCCATAATATCAAGCTATCCATTGGGGAATATGTATTGAATAGTCAAATGCTGTCCATCCCAATGGGAGGTGTTGATGTTGTACTAGGAGTACAATGGTTACAATCTTTGGGGACAATATATTTTAATTTTCAAGAAATTTTCAAGAAATTTTTTTCGGAAGGAAAGGAAATCAAATTACGGGGTATCACAGGGAAGCCAGGAAAGATAATAAGCTCTAATGTCATGACAAAGCTTCTAAAGAAAGAACAACAAGGCGTAATTTCACAATTATGCTCACTAGAAGTTCCAACATCAAAATCATCTATTTCTCCAAATCTCCAAAAATCCTTGGACAATCATTCCAAGGTGTTTGATACTCCCAAAGGACTCCCACCAGGGAAAATTTTAAGAACCCCCCTAAATTTATATATATAATAAATAGGCGAATCCCCATGATACATAGGAAAAATGGAAGGCGATTTTACTAATAATATAATATGTATATATAATTGTTTGGCGAATCTCTCATGAGATTATATTATCTTGTAAAAACATGGCGAATCACCAGTACAAATGGCGAATCACTACTACAAAATGGTGAATCGTTCTCTAGTGGAGTTCGGGTTGTTAGTTCCAATGAAGATATGGTAGTTGAACCAAGAGTAGAAGGAAGAGAACCACCGAGACCAAGCATGGCACATGGTGACTCATGAGGGAAGTAGTTCTCGTGCAGTTTGGAAAACGCGTTCTTCTAGTTCTGCTAAGCATAGTGTTGTTTCTCATGCTACTACTAGCACTGATATTGAGGTTGGAGAGGAGTTTCAACAAATTGGGATCTTTGCAAATCATTTTGTTTCAACAATCCTCCAACACAAAGGCCCATGCCTCTGCCGATTTCTTCAATGAGCAGAACAAGTCGAACAAAAATTAAAATGCCAATAATTAATGAACAGAGTCAATACGACAATCCAAACACACCTCCAAACTGACAGTTGTGCCTTACTGTCTGCTACGCACATATAAACCGACTCAGCTCATGGCAGAATTTTCTCATGGGAATGGATTGGGGAATTCAAGGGGGCGGTATCATAAATTCATGAAGCTCAACTCATCCCTCCACAGTCCAATGCAACAATGGAGGTCGGCTCTCCTCCATGCATATAATCACCAACAGGCACTAGCAGTTACACAACTATTACACAATCCAAGCCTCTCACAACAGTGGCCTCTCACAAGTTTGACTGGCGACGGTGCTTGACTAAAAACTTTAAAAATAAAAGTTTGACCAGGAAAAGTAGTATTCAATTTTTTGTCTTGTAATTAAAGAATTCAACATCCCAATATATAAAAATACCATCAAACAAACATTATGCACTCCACTCATAAAACAGTTCAGGATAAGAGAAAGTGTAACTTCTCATTCCATTCATAACACAACTCATGATAAGAGAAAGTGAAACTTCCCATAATGGTAAAACAAAAGGAGGAACTTTAATAATGATAAAAAAAATTCCAAGGTGTGGGATATCCCACTTTTTATTCTCACACCAAACAGCCCATCAGCAAATTACTTGCACTTGTCCTTGCCAGAAATTACGGAATTGATTTTACATCAGAAATTAACGAAAAAAATTGCATATGGTAGAGATCCTTAGTCACCGGCTAAAATTTTAATGTTGGTCGTTATGGAAATCGACTTATTGCCAACTATCCAAACCTTGAAGTGAAAATTACATTACAGTATGTAAAAAAATGGATATAGTTTGAACATGTAAACTCCCCAAGTTTTCTTGTGCCCCTCATTCATGGCTGTTGTTAAGCTGTAACATGGGAAACCCCCCCTTCCCTTACAGTTCGCTGCTTAGGGTTGCATAGTTTCCATATCCAACCATCAATCCAGTCAGCTTATTATTATTCAGATGCTATTGATAGACCGTTGGTTTTTCAAATTTGTTACCAAATTATGAAAAAAATCAAATAAATAATGAATTCATCATTATCTTTGGAGAGTATCTATGTATGATTAATTTCATTGTGAAATGATAGCTAAAGAAAAAATATCATTAGGTAAGCAACCCAATTTAAATCTTGAAGATACATAATCTTCAGTGATTTCAATAACTGAACAATAATTAATTGCTTTGTACCTGTTAGGGAACGGTGTGAGGTGTGGCAAACCGAGCACGTTTGAAGTCAAATGTAATCTTCAGAATTTTATAATATAATACAACTCTCGCTTACTTACAAAAGAAAAAGAAAAATCATATTATAATTTCACTATCAAATATCAAATATCAAAAGTATGAATTATTTCTTTCATATGCCCCCTTCATGGATTCTAAATCTTTGAGTTGTTTACATCTTTAGTCTTTTACACACATTTTCTTTCCAAGAAAAAATTGTGTTTTCTATTTCAAGTGTGAAAGAAAAATATGCATGGAAAAGTTTGCGCTTTCATACAAAACTACTAGTCTAAATACATTGGAACTTAACCATTGGATTTACCCCAAATACATACCACATCCATATTCTGCAATCGGTATACATTATACATGACAACAAGAGTTACAAGTCAAATAGAGCACCTCCCATTGTTCTTCTAAGTCAATAGAGGATTTTATATCTCACTGGGAAGCTTGCTTCCCCCTTGAACTCCTTGAACAAGAGCAAACCTTTCTGTTGTGCCATAACTTTTTTTTAGAGTCCATTGGCTAATTTGTTAAATTCTCTATACAGATGTTGCAACGGACCAAAGAGTGAACCCTGTCTCTCTAATTCTATGAAGCAAAGGAGACAGCACTAAATTAGTGATTTGTCACTTCTCATTAAACCAATGCAATTTTCAACTTTGAAACTCCTAGTAGTTGCAAAGATCTGATTTGACACTTCTCAATAAATCAATGCCATTTTCAACTTGGAAACTCCTGGTACCTACAAATATTTGATATCATTTTCTAAAGCAAACTAAGACTTCAAAAAAATCTACAAGGCAAATAGTTCTATCCTCTTATTTGAACCCTTGATCAGCTCCAAACTTTAAGGTAGAGTAACGGGTGAGATAAAAACAAAACAACACCATATCCGCATCTTCTGGAATACCTTGCTCCATCAAAAACCCTTGCTTCATTATGATTTATCTTAAAATCCTTTGGCTTTTTATCTTTGCAACTTTCTTTATAGGAAATTATAATTATATGCACTGCCAGATTATGTATCTTATTCCAACCATCCACTTATTCTGCCAGATCCTCAAAATTCCACTTGTTCCAACCATCCATAACCCCCACATAGTATAGCTAAGAAGAGCTCAAAATTGAGTGTGTGCAAACCATGTCTCGAGACCCTGAAGTAGGGACCCAGAATTAAATTGTCCTTGGCAATTTAAAGATTGGAGAACATATTTCCATATAGAAATAACATATGAACACGTAATAAAGAGGTGATCCACAAATTTACCTTAACATTTGCAGAAAATATAGTGATTTGGTCCCTTCCAATATCACTTTTGTCCATTGTCGCAGGTCAGAATTCTGTTTGATAGAGATAATGAGGAGAAGGTTCTAATTTAAGAAATCTTCCAAATGCTTACCTACCATCAATGTCTTTCTCACAACAAATCCATGTAGGATAAAGCCTCATAACCTAAATTTTATGTAAGGATACTTGTGGCCTTATTCCGAAAGAATAATATTTCATCCCCTGAAATCTGTAAAGAAATAAAATTGTGACATAGTAATGAGTTTTAGGGAGTATATTCAACAAAAAAAGCTCCTTGTAAGTTCAGATATTCTGCTACTAACCAGTTTTTTTACCATCTTCCAGGAACACCTTGAACCCCAGCATTAGCCAACACTGACGCTTGATTTGATTTGATATCGACGCTTCTGCTTAGATAATAGGTTTGATCATAGTGGCTAAAGGGGCAGAAAGTAAAGACTTGTCATTTACAAAAAAAATTGTGCAGATTGTTGCTTTAAATCACTAGATAAAAATCGGTTGAGATCTTCTTTACTGCCACATTATTTTGAATTCTAGATCGTGTTGATTTTTGTTGTGTATCATGGCCACCTCCACCTGAAGACATTGTGAATTACTTTATTCTAAATTTCAGATTTCTTTGAGCTTAAAGTTGATGCATTGACATGAACAGAACAGGCATACTGCTTGAGACCACTAAAGATTCAATGCAAGAAAGGCTATGCATACCTGAATGCTTCGACGAACTTAAGTTGGCTAGTGATCACAAGGAATTAATTTCCGAGTAAAGAATGGCAGGTCATACCTCCTGGAGTCTCCTCCGCATTGATTTTTTGGCTGAGTGACTGAGCTTTAATGGCAGTGCACTCTTTGAGAAACATTTAAAATCTCAAATCTCGTGTGTATTATATGGTTTGACCTACTATGGACAACATATTCACCTAGCTAGCTCAAGAAAAATGAGATCCTTCACACCAGATTGTATTTGTTCATCTCAGGTAATTTTTCATCCAGATCTTGCCCCATGAATGTTTCCCTGATAAAATGTGAGGGTTTAATAATGGAACCAATAGCTACCAAGATAGATTATCGCCAATTCTGAGACTGAAAGGGACTTGAATAAAATGGGAATGTATTTTGATTAAATAGTTCCAAATCTAAAGATTGCTTGGAGTTGAGAATCAATAGTAAATTTAACTATTTTCGCACTT
The DNA here is from genome assembly GCA_034641835.2 of Pinus albicaulis. Classification (NCBI taxonomy): domain Eukaryota; kingdom Viridiplantae; phylum Streptophyta; class Pinopsida; order Pinales; family Pinaceae; genus Pinus; species Pinus albicaulis. Next base: position 651,325,124 of record CM076573.1, on the reverse strand, counting down.
TAGAAACAAGTGAATCCAGGAAATAGAGTTGGATAGCTAGAACCAAATCCAGAGCCAAAGGGTAGATTTGAGGTCCATGTTCCAAAGATGCTGATAGAAGACACATTGATCCAAATTTTGGTTTCCTGAAGCTTTGGTTTCCAAACGTGCTTGGTTTGCCACACCTGATGCGGTATTGGGATTACTATACCAATAGATTAGATCCTCTCCAAGGGATTACTATACCATATTTGTACGTTCTAGAACAGATTCTATTTGGTATGCAGATCTCTCACCCTCACCTTTAAGATATGAAATGGTAGATCCTGAGCTTTTGTATGTGATACCAGGTCCCACAATCAGAGATGTGTTTATTGTCACCATATTCAACCCTCTGTCCATGGCTAGCACCCATGCAGCCCTCTTTGACAGTGTCTTGGCTAATGTGTACCATAACTATGAACAGGAAATATTGCATAATTACAACAGGAATACCACAGATACCCTAACATTGGCTATATGTTTCTGCACTTGTTTCCCTTTCTTCTATCAACTATGTTGCAGATTTTGAAGCATACTACAGCCATAAAACAACACCTTATGAACGGATTGATGAGTAGCAATTTAGCCCTTGAAGAATGCTTTTCTACAACACATTTCCAGCGAACATATAAGGATCAAATGCATACATTAGGCCCTTTTCATCCCAAGTACACACCTTAAAGATGAATGTATCAAATTGTTTCTTCATCTACTAATTGGTAGAAAATGGTAAACAAAAATCTTCTACTGTATGACCTACTTCAAAGTAGTTGTTTGTGACATACAATTTCTCTCATTTATCCAAATTCCTTATGGCTCCATTAGCCCATAATTGATAGGCACAAATTTCCTTCCTTCTCATTCATTCCTTGCTTTTGTCCATTTTTGCTTCTTCATCCTATTTCATACACTACAACCACCACTCATCTTATTAAATCACCTTGTGCCCCCATTCTATAGCCTAGAAATCCTACCTTTTAGGGATGCCCCCTTGAGTTGAAGAAGAGCCAACAAAAAGAGAAAGGAAAAGCTACTCAAAGTGAGTAGGTAAGATTCTTGCATTGTAAAAAACTAACACCATCGTGATTGAGACTTTATACTTTTTGCAGGTGCTAGGTTTTGTTGTAACAACAGGGAATCACAGTGTAGATGAAAGATCAGATCTTAAGCCAATTTTACAGTTCAAAATGTAAATAATTACGAAAACAAGATATAATCAAGAAATGTAAAAAGCATTACCAATAACAAGGCATATATAAGTAGCAGTAAATGTGTTCAATGCAAGTTTACATACCAATTTAGCTCTAGGAAATAAATACATCCCAAAATATTAAAAATATAAGGTGATAATCACTAGTGTAAGTAGGGTAGCAGAAAATTACATATACAAATTCAAATCTCCCTCAAAACAACTAAGGAATCACACTAAAGAAGGAAATGTGTGATAATGTAAACTTACCAGAACTTTACAAAAACTGGAACACAAATTTATTAACCAATGACTTTTTCATAAATGACTCAGATATGATGTTGAGTAACAATATTAGTATCTCATAACATTAGGCAGTTGCAGATCCACTCCATCCACTAGCTTCCACAATATCATTTAGAAAATAGAATGTATTGTTGAATAAAGGTATAAAAAAGTTGAATGTCTGGAGTCACGGAAAAATAAACTTAATTTTAGAAGAGAGGAATAACCTGTTTCTGAGTTTTTCTAATAACCCAACGTTTCGGACTTCCTAAGTGAGTCCATCATCAGGGGTAAGCATTCAACGATCTTTGAAATGTTGAGAGAAATAGGGCTAAGGAATGGAATAAATTTCAAGTAATTTATATTTCAATTAAATTAAATTTTGGACTAAACAAAAATCAGCATTCAAACCGACCTTTATAAATCTCCTCTTAGATCACTATTTTTTCTTCCATTCCTTAGCCCTATTTCTCTCAACATTTCAAAGATCGTTGAATGCCTACCCCTGATGATGGACTCACTTAGGAAGTCCGAAACGTTGGGTTATTAGAAAAACTCAGAAACAGGTTATTCCTCTCTTCTAAAATCTATTTCACCTGTAATGGATTCTTTTTTTAACAAAATAAACTTAATTTTCTTCAAAATTTGGAAAATTAGACTAACAATAGTGGAATGAATAAATGGTGAAATTGCAATGCCTTGTATGAGGTCTTTGACTTAATGTTGCTGCATGATCAACTTCATCTAGAAGTTATTCAATTTATGCATGAAGAAGCTCACTCAGCATGTTATCGACTGTCAAGTGATTCAAAACCACCAATAACCAGGAAAAAACTAAAAAGGTTCACCCTAAAAGTAATTTCTTCAGTGTCAAGATTCAGTATGCAAGCACACATAAGAAACGTACGGATGTGTGTCACAGCAAAGAAAAAAAGAATGTAATTATTGTGGATTAAGAGGATAGCTTACTAGTCATGCTGAAAGAATTATCAGACCCCAACTAAAAAATAGTTTTAAGCCATAACCAGTAGCACATATGCTCAAGAAAAATCGTTAATAGTTGAATTTCATGGTTCCATGGTCTATTTATCACATTCTAAATACCATCTATAGATTAGCGGGTATCAAACTCTCAATACTTCAAGCAAAACTATCATACTGGCATTTTTCGAAGGAACCTCATATGAATACTCAAAATGGGTTAACTGAAATGTAGGTTAGTGACTACAAGAAGGCCATACTAGGAAACATGGTAATGAAGATACATAAGTGTTTTAAGCATACTTACAAAGATTAAACTTTTAGCTCCTGTATTAACTCATAACATTATTAAAGTTGAGAAACTTGACCACAGCTAGCAGAAGATGATGTTATTTAACATAGGACGACTAGCAATTCTAATACAAGTGTTTTCTTGGTCACTAAATCTAAAGCATTGCCGATACTACATAAAGGTTACTTAATAATAGAGAAAGTATACTTACCTCAAAAAACAGATACTGGAAGTGGATTGAATTTCTCAGTCCAAACAAAACCATGCAAAAAAAAAGGAAACAAGATATATACAATGAAAAGCACTTTATGAAAGAGACATATTTCCATAATTTGGCCACATATACAAGTAATGCATGCAAGAAATATAACATGAGCAAGAAAGGCATCAACAAGAGGGAAAAAAAATACTTAGATTGTCTCAATGTGTACTTCCAGGAAGATTATATGGACTGAAAATCCGTATGCCTATTTTAGAATCAACTGACTCAACTGCATTTTCCAGAGCTGTCTCTGTATTTCTAGGTGATTCATCCTGCTGAATTCTAGCCTCACCACACAAATCCTCATCTTGTTGATTTGGATCTAAGCACCCGACATTTATAGTGTCCAAATCTACAATATCACGCCTCTCATGAAATTTAGAGACTTGACTAACAGTTTCTGAATTGGGCATCATAGAAATAGAATGTGATTCTCCTTCACATTCCCTCACTAACTTCAAGGATAGGGAACTGGAAATTTCCAAAAATTCTGCAGCTTTATTTGTGACAGCAATATCTGTACAACTGTCTATTGGTACAGGAAAGTCCCTGGAAGAGTTTTCAGTCACTCTGAAATCAATGTTTCCTGTGTGTCTATGTTAGGTCCCTATATCACTAGTATAGTCCCTTATTATTGTTAGTGTAATCCCCTTATTGTTATTATTGAACCCTTGTAACCCCCATTTTTTTATTATTGTGCCCTTAAATTAGTATTGTTAGGTCGGCTAGGATTACATTGTGGCCCACTAAAATTACATTATGGCCCCATGGACTCCTATATATAGAAAGGAGGTTTTGTAAATTGTATAATCCAAGAATTGTTCATTTATGTAATGTATTGGAGGTTTCCCCCTCGAAGTGGCTCATTTCTAAGGCGTTGATATCTCTTTTCTTCTATTTTTGGAGCTGGTTACACAACATTTGGTATCAGAGGTTTGGATTCTAGGGTTTCGCTGCTCCAAACAAGTCATCGTGGCATTTTCGCTATAACTTTTTTTCTACGAAGTTTCAGAAGCTGAAATTGTTAGGGTGCGAAGAAACAATCCTGAGAAAGTTTGTATAAAAATTTCAGAGTTTGGTTCACAATAATTTCGGAGATATGATCTGTGGAAGTCAGGTATTTTTTCAGGCTCCTAAACAGGTCATCGTGGAATTTGCGCTATAAAAATTTTTCTACGAAGGTTCAGAATCTGAAATTCATATGGTGCGAAGCTGAAATCCTGAGGAAATTCATCAAAAAATTTCAGAGCTTGGTTCGCAATATTTTTGGAGATATGATATGTGGAAGGTAGTGCTTTTTCAGGCTCCTGAATTTCATCTCAAAGAGGTGATCGTGGGAAAAGTTCAATAACTCTCTCTCTGGGCATCGGATTGGAGTACCATAAAAATTGGTTGCAATTAAACGGACTGAAGTTTCTTGGCTATCAATTTCAGATACGAAGGATGAAACAGTGACACGTGGCAAGTCGTACAAGTTCGCTCTACTGAACTAGTCCAAAATTGGGTCATTGTGGGAGATTGGAAATAACTTTGTCTTGAAGAATCCAAATCAAATCATACCTGTGGCATTTGAAAGACAGTTCAGAAGGCTACTACAGCAGTGAATTTTAGATATTGAAGATTCTCAATTACATAGATAATTCAATTTCAATACAGAGCTCCTAAAAAGCAAGTAAAAGGTGTGTATTTTTTTTCCGAATTGCATAAGTCTTGTTTGAAGAATCAAGTTGAATTGATTCCAAGGGAATATTGTAGAAAAGATATCAGTATTGGATTCTAAAATGGCCCCTAAAAAGAATTCAACTCCCATTAATCCTTTAGAAGGCTCTACTGTGACTCATGAAGACGAAGAATGGCAACATGACATATCAAAATTACAAGAGCAAGTGCAACAACAAATTTCGCTCTCGCAAAGAACAACAAAAAATGAAATGGAAGTTTTGAAGAAAGGCATGGAAACTAAGATGGATGGTTTGAAGAAAGGCATGGAAGCTAAGATGAATGGTTTGGAAGCTAAGATGGATGGCATGGAAGTGGGCATGGAAGCTAAGATTTATGACATGGAAGCTAAGATCGATGAAAACATGAAAGACAACATGGAAAACATGAAGAATGATCTAAAAGCATACATGGAAGGCTTGATGACAAGCTTAAAACAAGAAACGATTCCTAATGGAGGAAATATAGTAGAAGAACCTCATGATGAGAACAAAATAAATGTTAATCGTGATTTGATAACCTCTAATGTTGGCGGGAAGAACCACCATATTCCAAAAATGGATATGAGGAAGTTTGATGGAAAGGATCCTGTAACATGGATACTACAGATGGAGCAATATTTTGACCTCCATAATGTGCAAAACACACAAAAGGTACGCATTGCAACTTTACATTTAGAACAAAATACATTTGTATGGTATCAATGGCTTTGCTCCCTTAAAAAAATTGTCACTTGGTCAATTTTTACTGAGGAAATGATAGCACATTATGAGGATACAAAGAGCAACACCTTCTTTACCCAATTGATAAATCTCAAACAAAAGGGTTTAGTGGGGCAGCACATTGAGGACTTCCAAAAATTGAATATAAGGGTAACTGATATTCCAGAGGAACACAAGATCGATCTCTTCATAGGAACTTTAAAGGATAACATCCAACATGAAGTTCGTGTTTTGGAACCGGATTCATTGGAGAAGGCATTCAGGTTGGCAAGAAAAGTTGAATGTAAAATAATGGCGACAAGGAAGCCTACCACTCAATTCTATAAAGAAGAAGTGTTGCTACGTCTGGATTTCCACAACCTACAAGGTTGACACCACAACAATTGGAAGAAAAAAGAGCAAAAGGGCTTTGCTACAGTTGTGATAGCAAATACACTAAAGGTCATAAGTGTGCTGAGAAGAAATTATTTTACATAGCTTGTGAAGAGGAAGAAGAAAATGAACAAGAAGAGGATATACACCAGGAACCAACCCTAGAAGAGGAAGAAATGAATCCGACCATATCGTGTAATGCGCTGGCAGGAATTACCACTCCTCAAACTCTCAAGATACAAGGACAAATCAAGAAGAAAAAGGTAATAGTGTTGATTGATTCAGGTAGCCCCCATAATTTTATTCATTGTAAGGTAGCCAAGTAATTAAATTGTTTCCTATACCCAGCACCAGAATGTCAAGTGCTGGTTGCAAATGGAGGAACTATAAATTGCTCTGGAAAATGCCATAATATTAAGCTAACCATGGGGGAATATGTATTGACTAGTCCAATGCTTTCCATTCCTATGGGAGGTGTTGATGTTGTACTAGGAGTACAACGGTTACAATCTTTGGGGACGGTAGCTTTTAATTTTCAAGAACTTTTCATGAAATTTTTTTCAGAAGGAAAGGAAGTCGAATTAGGGGGTATTGAAGGGAAGCCAGGAAGGATAATAAGCTCTAATTTCATGACAAAGCTTCTAAAGAAAGAACAACGAGGTGTAATTGCACAATTATGCTCACTAGAAGTTCTGACATCAAAATCATCTATTTCTGCAGATCTCCAACAAGTCTTGGACAATCATTCCAAGGTGTTTGAAACTCCCAAAGGACTCCCACCTATTCATGATCATGATCATGCTATTCATTTGATTCCAGGAAATGTTCCTCCAAACATCAGGCCTTATAGATATCCTTACTTCCAAAAGAGCGAAATTGAACGTATGATTGCAGAAATGTTAGAGGCGGGTATAATTCAACCTAGTCAAAGTTGTTTCTCTGCTCCTGTAGTATTGGTACACAAGAAGGATGGATCATGGTGAATGTGTCCGGATTATAGGGAGCTCAATAAGCTCACCATTAAAGACAAATTTCCCATTCCCGTGATTGATGAATTATTGGATGAATTACATGGAGCAATTTATTTTACCAAGTTGGATCTTCGTTCAGGATATCATCAAATTAGAATGAAGACTGAAGATATTCCAAAAACAACATTTCGAACTCATGAGGGTCATTATGAATTTTTGGTCATGCCTTTTGGCCTTACCAATGCACCTTCTACCTTTCAAGGGTTGATGAATTCCATTTTCAAACCCTTCCTTAGAAAATTTGTGCTAGTATTTTTTGATGATATACTAATCTACAGCAGGTCTTGGAAGGATCATGTTGAACATGTTGACAGTGTGCTCAAACTATTGCAGGAGAAACAATTATATGCAAAAAAATCCAAATGTTTCTTTGGAGTACAAGAGGTGGAATATCTGGGTCATATTGTATCTCACGAGGGTGTGAAAGTAGACCCTAACAAAATTAAAGCCATTAAGGAATGGAAAGTTCCCACAACCATAAAGCAGTTGCGAGGATTTCTCGGGTTAACAGGGTATTATCGCAAGTTTATTAAGAATTATGGGAGAATAGCAGCACCTCTAACAACATTATTGAAGAAAGATGCATTTTCATGGACTCCTGAAGCAACTAAGGCCTTTGAACATCTTAAAGAGGCAATGTGCCTAGCACCGGTCTTAGCTACGCCAGACTTCACAAAAACCTTTATTGTGGAATGTGATGCCTCAGGAATGGAATTGGTGCAGTTTTAATGCAGGAAGGAAGACCCATTGCTTTTGAAAGTCGTCCAATCAAAGGAAAGTATTTACAGAAACCTATTTATGAAAAGGAAATGTTAGCAATACTGCATGCACTAAAGAAATGGCGAACTTACCTAATGGGAAGACACTTCAAGGAAAAAACTGATCATGATAGTCTTAAACACTTTTTGGAACAAAGACTATCTTCAGAAGAGCAGCAAAAATGGGTCACAAAGATGTTGGGTTATGACTTTGAAATAATCTACAAAAAAGGAAAGCTTAATGTTGTTGCAGATGCACTCCCAAGAAAGAATGAAGAGGTGGAAGCATTGCTTTGTGCCATTTCTATTATCCAACCAGATTGGATAACTGAAGCAAGAGATGAATGGAAGAAGGACAAAGATGTATGGACACTCATTCAAAAGTTGCAAGAAGATCCTAGTACATCTGATACATTTAGTTGGAAAAATGATTCCTTATGGTACAAAGATCGCTTATATCTTTGCAAGAATTCCCAACTAAAACAAAAGATTCTTCCGGAATTGCACACTTCTCCTTTATGAGGACACTCAGGATTTTTAAAAACTTACCAGACGGTGAAGAAAGAATTTTTTTGGGATGGCCTTAAATCTGATATTCAAAAGTTTGTGGCGGAATGTTTGGTTTGCCAGCAGAATAAAGTGGAAACAATTAAGACCCCGGGACTTCTACAACCTTTATCCATTCCAAGTCAACGTTGAGAGGAGATTTCAATGGATTTTATCACAGGTTTACCTAAGTCCGAAGGAAAGAGTGTCATCATGGTGGTAGTTGATAGATTTACCAAGTATGCACACTTTTGTGCATTATCTCATCCATTTAAAGCAAGTATAGTTGCTACTACATTTATGGATAGAATTCAAAGCTACATGGAAGCCCAAGGGTTATTGTAAGCGACAGAGATCCCATTTTTATTGGAAATTTTTGGACGGAGTTATTTTCTTGTTTGGGTACTTAATTAGCTCATAGCTCATATTATCATCCTCAATCTGATGGTCAAACTGAGATTGTAAATAAATGTTTGGAAGGATATCTTCGTTGTTTTGTATTTGATAAACAAACACAATGGGTCAAGTGGTTACCTCTTGCTGAATGGTGGTATAACACTTCCTTCCATACTGCAGCAAAAATGACCCCATTTATGGCACTTTATGGATATCATCCACCATCCACCACATCATCTTTAAGGGAAAATTCGAAGGTTCAAGCAGTGGAAGATCACATCGAGCATCAGCAAGAAGTTCTCCAACTCTTAAAGGATAACCTGAATTTGGCACAAAATCGAATGAAACAACAGGCAGATCAATATCGTAGCGAGAGAAGTTTTGATGTAGGAGATTGGGTATTTTTACGGCTACAACCATACAAACAAATGTCCCTCAAGCAAGCAAAGAAGGATAATAAATTATCGCCAAAGTACTATGGTCCTTAAAAGGTGTTGCAAAAGATTGGTACTATGGCATACAAATTGGAGCTTCCTGCTTCTTCGCGAGTACATCCAGTTTTCCATGTTTCATGCTTAAAGAAGGTTATAGGTGATGATCTTCCAGTTCAAACAGTATTGCCAGAACTTGATGGGGAAGGGAAAATCATATTGGAACCTGAAGCAGTCATGGAAAAAAGAACTCGACAACTACGGAATCGATCAATTTCAGAGTATCTCATCAAGTGGAAGAACTTACCCACCGAAGATTCTACATGGGAGGATGAGAATTTTATACAGAAGCACCCGAAGCTACTCAAGTGTTGAGGACAACACTTTTTTGAAGGAGAGGGGCATGTTAGGTCCCTATATCACTAGTATAGCCCCTTATTATTGTTAGTGTAAAACCCTTATTGTTATTATTGTACCCTTGTAACCCCCATTTTGTTATTATTGTGCCCTTAAATTATTATTGTTAGGTCGGCTAGGATTACATTGTGGCCCACTAGGATTACATTATGGCCCCATCGACTCCTATATATAGAAAGGAGGTTTTGTAAATTGTATCATCCAAGAATTGTTCATTTATGTAATGTATTGGAGGTTTCCCCCTCGAAGTGGCTCATTTCTAAGGCGTTGATATCTCTTTTCTTCTATTTTTGGAGCTGGTTACACAACAACATGGAAGCCCAAGGGTTATTGTGAGCGACAGAGATCCCATTTTTACGGGAAATTTTTGGACAGAGTTATTTTCTTGTTTGGGTACTCAATTAGCTCATAGCTCATCTTATCATCCTCAATCTGATGGTCAAACAGAGATAGTAAATAAATGTTTGGAAGAATATCTTCTTTGTTTTGTATCTGATAAACAAACACAATGGGTCAAGTGGTTACCTCTCGCTGAATGGTGGTATAACACTTCCTTCCATACTGCAGCAAAAATGACCCCATTTATGGCACTTTATGGATATCATCCACCATCAATCACATCATCTTTAAGGGAAAATTCGAAGGTTCAAGTAGTGGAAGATCACATCGAGCATCGGCAAGAAGTTCTCCAACTCTTAAAGGATAACCTGAATTTGGCACAAAATCGAATGAAACAACAGGCAGATCAACATCGCAGCGAGAGAAGTTTTGATGTAGGAGATTGGGTATTTCTACGGCTACAACCATACAAACAAATGTCCCTCAAGCAAGCAAAGAAGGATAATAAATTATCGCCAAAGTACTATGGTCCTTACAAGGTGTTGCAAAATATTGGTACTATGGCATACAAATTGGAGCTTCCTGCTTCTTCGTGAGTACATCCAGTTTTCCATGTTTTGTGCTTAAAGAAGGTTATAGGTGAAAATATTCCAGTTCAAACAATATTGCCAGAACTTGATGAGGAAGGAAAAATCATATTGGAACTAGAAGCGGTCACGGAAACAAGAACTCGACAACTACGGAATCGATCAATTTCAGAGTATCTCATCAAGTGGAAGAACTTACCCACTGAAGATTCTACATGGGAGGATGAGGATTTTATACAGAAGCACCCAGAGCTACTCAAGCGTTGAGGACAACACTTTTTTGAAGGAGAGGGGCATGTTAGGTCCCTATATTACTAGTATAGTCCCTTATTGTTGTTAGTGTAACCCCCTTATTGTTATTATTGTACCATTGTAACCCCCATTTTGTTATTATTGTGCCCTTAATTTATTATTGTTAGGTCAGCTAGGATTACATTGTAGCCCACTAGGATTACATTATGGCCCCATGGACTCCTATATATAGAAAGGAGGTTTTGTAAATTGTATCATCCAAGAATTGTTCATTTATGTAATGTATTGGAGGTTGCCCCCTCGAAGTGGCTTATTTCTAAGGCGTTGATATCTTTTTTCTTCTATTTTTGGAGCTGGTTACATAACAGATGTGATTAAATTGTATGTAATAAGGCCAGGTACTACAAGTTCTGATTCTATCAAAAATGGCAAATAATGGTTGTATCCAAAGTTTTGAAAACCCCATTATAAGTTAAAAGGCACATGAAGACTCTCTTTGAAAACCTTTTATCCTAAGTTCTAAAACTTTTTCGACAATCCCACTATCCATATAAGCCACATTTATTTATAGTATCTCCTAATCCCCGATACGACTTGGTATGGCCCATTTATATCGCATTAATCTGCCCCTACACCACTATTCGTCCAATCACATTGGATTAATTTTTCCAATGCCATGCCATTTGTCACCATCATGTCATTGTTAACTACCCATCATCTCTCCACCCATCCACCTCACCTCACTCCCATCTAACAATTAATATTCGATACCCCCCCCCCCCCCCCCCCCTCTCCATCCGATATTTACCACTAGGGGGGGTCCGAAATTGGCGGTTTTAAGCTTTGACCCCACTGCAACATGTGTCTTTCCGTCATTTCAGAACCCCCTCCACTTATACCACCTACCACTTCACTACCCCTCCAAAAACCATTTCCCTCCACAAATAAAACGACTCACTACAACCGGCCCTACCACCATTTCTCCCGCCATTAGCCCCACTCCATGTTGCCTCCTGCCTCCACATCGTATGTTCATTTCATGACTAGTTAAACTATGTTTTTTTCCCTATTGTACACCATTTTTGGTCATCTAACCTATTGTTATTAGATGGACCCAATTACACCATGTAAGACCAATTTTACCTTAAGTAAAATTGCTTTCACTATGAAAATAACTTAGTAAATCACCTTTATTAAGTTGTTTATGGTCTAAACAAGAAACCATATGAAGAAATATTAAATAAATATACATTTGTTTGATTTTCCTCAAGGAATAATTAGTTAAACCACAGTTCAATTAATATTCCTGGTTATATTTAACCTAAAACAATGAAATTAATTAGATAAATCATTATTTATCTTATTATTTTCTAAGAATGATTATTTAAACCTTATTTAAATAATATTTTTTGTTAAATATGACTAATTCACCCTTAAATAATTAAATAAATCATTATTTATTTGATTATCACTCAACCACATCCTTAAAATGATAAATAAATCATTTATTTATTTATTATTTACAAATAAAGGGATTTGACCTAAGTCAAATTATTTTTCCCTCCAACAAATATAATAAAATATTCCATAAAAGTTGGATCTTGATTTGGTTAATAATATTTTAATTATGCACCAATATCTAGACTAACTCAATATTTTGTTATAAATAGAAGGGTTTTTCCATTCATTTACCACCTTTTGTTGCCTAAATATCACTCTGGATCTATACTTTTGGTCTGACTTTGATCCATCATCATAGTCATATTTTGTTACTATTTTTGTCTAGGTTTTCTACACCATCAAGAGAGAGGAATTTTAGATCTGAAGTGCTGAGGACTTAGAAGAACCCATCACATTGAGGAGAACTAGAAACACCCTTCTGTTTTTTCCTCCCAGGTGCCATTAATACAAAATTCATTCAACATATTCTTGTTTTGTCTATTGGATGCATGGAGTAAATATTGTTTTTTCTACTGCTTAATGTCTTTTGATGCATAGATCTAGATTTTTGCAGCATTTATCTTGGTCACCTAACTACAGATCTGAGGATATGGGAAGCCATATTTGCTATTAGAACTATTTTTTATGCACAGCTAAAGTGGTCTTTTTTCGTATGCTTGGAATTAAGATTCATACTAACACCTATACAACATAGTAATATCAAACATGGTTTACCAATAACTGAGAAAGAATTTTCAAAATATGAAAAAAAAATTTGATAATAACATCCTCATATACAAAAACCTCTCTTATATTTCTAACAGTTTTTATGGTTTGGGAGATTCAAAGAAATATTTGCAGGCATACTTTCCCAATTTTTCCTGTTTTAGTTAGTATTTTCAAATACGGTTTTTGAAAAAATGTAAATGAATTTTCCCAGATTGAAATAGTTTTCTATTCCTAACATCTATATGAACAAAAATGTCTCTCACTTTTTACACAAACATTATGGTTTGGGAAATTTTAAACAATATTTGAAGGCACATTTTCCAGAAATGTCTTGTTTAGTCATCTTTTTGTAGAGAATATTGTGGCCAATCATAGATGAATATTGCAAAAATGGAGGAGGTTTGTGTTCCTAATATGCCAAAATACAAAAAAATATTTCACATTGTATACAGGTATTACATAATGAGATATAAATTCACATCTTCACAGCCTATTTTTCAGACTATGAAAAGTTATGTTTTACACATCGGTTTGAAGAGCATATTGTGAAAAAATAGAGAAAAATTTTGGGAAACTGAGAGAGGTTTATCTCAAAAACATTGTCATCTACAATAACCGCTTTCACTTTTTACATATATATCTCGGATTGGGATATAAAAAGGTATTACTAGACCATATTTTTCAAAATTTGGGAGGAAAAAGCTCAAAACCGGCTAGTGACTTGGAGGCCACCTCATCAAATAAGAGTTGCTATCAAATTCGAATTGATCTTCTTTGTCACCATAAATCCACAAATATAGTGCCAAGTCTAATAATTAGTTTTGAATGTCCTATGTTTCAGTTCTATTTTTGTAACATAGTTAGAGATATTTGTAAGAAATATTGATATTTTTTCAAGATATTTTAGTTTAGAATTTGTATAAATACTTCATCATTTGAAGTAATAGGGGGTTGGGATTTGAAATGAGGAAAAATCCCATTCTGTAAAGTTTTTCACTGAGTTTCAAGTGACTGTTCGCAAAGTAATACAAGATCATTTGTTTAGGATTCATGTGGTGCACGAAGTGATGAAGTTTTCTTCTATTTAATGTGTTTATCCATTGTTTTCCTTTCTTTATACTTCTGAATTTCTAATTGTAAAAAAAACAATGTGAAGAATAGGATATGCAACCTATTCTGGTTGTTTTCAATCTGTATGTTTTCCACTTAAGTCAAATCGGGGAATTCTTAATTTCTCCTCGGTTTCTACTGAATCTTACACTCTCTTCTTTTCCATAATCCATTTAAATTCTGAAATATCCATAGTAGTGCTACCTAGATTGCCTTGTTTGACTTAAGTTTGATACTTCTGCAGATTAATCACCCAACCCTCTCTGACTCCATTGCCCAATGGCCTTCCCTTGCTTTTCCAACCAAATAATTTAAAAAATCAAACCCCGAGCCCGTTAACTAGCCTAATATCTATTCAAAACAAAGCTAAATCATAAAGAGAGATCCCTCTCTGAGTTTAGAAGGGCTAGCTTCTAAACTCCAAAGTGGTTTTGATGTTATCTCCACGTTTTTGTCTTCAGCCTTGGAATTACAGAGCGCTAACAAAGCCAACAGTCCTGTAACATTCATATATACATAATTCGAGCCTAAACAGTCACCTAAAGGAAAGTCAACTTTTTTAAAGAAAACAATATCAGTTCTTTCACATCGAAAGGAGTGTCTCCAAGAGTACACTTATAACTAGAGCATAATAATATCTCAAATTATATGCTCAGTACTTGATAATATTCATTTATAAAATAAATCTCACTACACTAAGCAACATTCAAAAACCATTTCTCTTTGGAAAGAAGTGATAAATTCTAAATCTAACCTCTAGTCTACGAAAGGAACTATAGGAAGTAAAGGAGCACAACAATGATAAGTCTCTTTTATTGTCAAGTCCTATCTTGGAAACCTATAAAAAATATGGGATACTATTGAATACATTTTGAAAGGTATCAGTGATCGAAATAATAAGATATTTTGAGAAGGAATAGTCTCCATAGAAACAATGATATAAAATCATCTTAGAGACCTGAAGTTGTCATAAAAATCAAGGATAACAACGTTGTGTTTAGAGGAAGCAAGCCTGAAGCAATTCAAGGACTCAAAATAAATGTATGCCCGCTTTTTAAGAATATCATGGCATCCAAAATAAGGCATTATAGTAGCTTCTATAACCATGAAGGACAAAGGTACGCAATCATGAGGTATGTATAATATATTCATTTGTTAAGGGTCTAACCTAAAATAATTTAGGATTAACTACTTATATGATTCTATGGTTTTTTGCTTTAATTATCGAAATTTGTTGATATTGGTATTGATATCTAAGACTGTAAACCCTAGGTGGCACATGAAAACTCTAATCATATAGAAACCCTAACCCTAATCACTTAGTACTCTTGACTTATAGGGTTTGTAAGTAATCTAGGGTGTCGAATGAACCCTTGTGTTGATTGAAGAAGAAGATAATTTTATTTTTTTCTAGATCTAGGTTTTATGCATGGAAACCATAGGATTACATCCTCCATTGTTCCATGGAAACCCTAGATTGTCAAATTTTTGGTATCGCATATTTTTCTTGGTTCTATTTGTCAATAAGAATTGCAGGTATAAATGTTATGACTAAATTTAGAGGGAGCACTTCAATGAAGTAAACCTTATAAGGTTTTTAAAAGGAGCAACTCTAGGTATGTCCAAAACCATAAGAAATTATTCATCAAAGGACATTATCGTTTTGAAATTTATTAATAACTTTCTTATGTTTAGGTTTTTTAATCGTAAAGATTCTTGTTGGGATGATTAATTGTTAAATTGAATCTACCCTTATTATATTATCTCTTGTTTGATCATTTTTGTGAAACATTAACCTTTAGGGTTTACTGTAAACCCCTAGCCTTTTTTATCTTAAGGGTATGTCAATGTTAATAATGAAACCATAGTCTATTTAGGGGTTGCTAATAAAGTCTAGAACCTATAATGACATCTTATTCTCTTGATGTCTAAGGTTTTGGTAATGATATGGTAAAACCCTATCCTTTTTAGGGTTTATTATTGATGTTTAGGTTATATGATAAAACCATATATTTTTAGGGTTTGGTAAATTAGGGTTTATGAACAAAACCCTTGTATTAGCAAAACCTCAGGTGTATAAGCTTAGGCATGATTGAAACCATAGTTTGGTCAAATTATTTAATTTTGATATGTGTATCTAAGTATTATGATAAAAACCCTAGTAAGAGATTGACATAAGAATAAATCCCTAGATATAAAGTTCTAGTAAGTTAATTAATGAAATCTAGGGTTTGTGACAGAACCCTAGTATAATTTGACATAAAATTCTAGGCCAAAATATTTAAAATGTAAAATGTTATGATAGATTTGCTAACTTGTTTCAGTTGTTGATATAAAACCTTTAAGTCTCAATGATGGAAACTAGGGTTTACGACAAAAACCCTAACAAGTTAACTATGAACCTAACATGCTCTAGATATTTTGGACGCTTCCATTGTAATGATATAATTTTGACTTCATGTAATTGTACATACATATTAATCTTTGGTTGTACTTGTTGAAGATATGCAGGTACATATTATTCAAGATGATGAAGATGCTTACCTCGTATAATTTGATGATGATATTGAGCATGATGGAAAGAGGGAGCTATGGGAACCTTGATGACATTAAAGTATATATTAAAGTTCTATAGGTGACCTTGTTTCCATGTGAAAAAAAAAAATTAAAGGTCTAAAATTCTCCAACAAATTGTTGATGCAAAAGGAAGAGTTGTGTGAAGAATCAGATAGCTGATGAATTTGTCCCCTAGTTATCTCCCTAGTTGAGAGGGAGCCCAAATAGAAAAGGCCATGAGGATGTTTTCAGAGAATAACTAAATCAATGTAGACAAGTTGTTAATGATTGATGAAACTCGGCTACATTGAAAAGTGATGAGGCGGAGTTTGGTGTTGCTGAAAAAAATTGAAAAAGGAAACTTCCAACGAGATGTATTTGGATGATGATTTAAGCAACATCATAATAACCAAAAACCTGAAGGTTGGTGCTAAACATATATTGAAATTTTTTTATTTATTGGGGTTGTAATTGTGCAAGATATCTCTGTAAGAAGGTTAAACATTTGAAGCATGCTTGGATTTTTGTATATTTCTGGTTTAGTTGATAAGGAGAGATGAAGCATCTTGGGGCAACAAGATTCTTGGGAGGACATCTGGTCGGCCTGTGATGATGTCTAGATCCCCAAGTAGGGAGGGTGGCATTAGTATTAGAGATCTAACCTTGGATACACACCTAGATCCTTGGGTTGGTGTTAGAGTGGAAGCATGATGGTACCTAGAGTGGCTGAAGCTTGGAACACACCTTAGTCCCCACCAGATTAGATAACTTGGTCAAGTATCTAATCTCTAGCACTGTATGGTGTGACTCTTCATAGAATATATCATTTTGAGATCTCCAATGTAATTATATATATATATATATATATATATATATATATATATATATATACACCTCCCTATTTAATAGGGAGTGTTGAACAATCTAACTAGTGTCAATATTCATAATTGTATTTGAGTTATGAAAAAGAAAATATATTTATAAAAGAAATTTGTATTAACTTATTAAAGCAAGGGTTTCATGTTTGGGTAAATGGTCAATACGTCAAAATAACCCATTGTGTTCTCTGGGTTTTGTGTCTTATGTTAAAAATAAATGTCATGATGTATAAGACCCTTCTTGGGTTAATTGTATTAAAGAAAGAAACTTATTTTAATCATGTTAACCCCTCCATCATCAAGTCAGCCTCAATCATAAGAATTCAGCCTCAAGCAGTTTTCCAGTTGGTGAGCCCCGGTATTGCACCAAGAGTGCTGCAACTCCCAAGGGATACTCAAACTTACTTATAAACTCGGGGTTCGTACAAACTTATAGGTGACAGTGCTATATGCATAGAAGATGGATTATACTCATGCCACCCTAAACTAGGCCTTCTGATCAGTAGTAATTCTAGGCCATTCCCCCTACTTGATTAAAGTGAAACTAGTTAATATAATGCAGATAATTGCTTCTAATATAAGACAAACAGATTTTCTATCAAACTTATACTTGCAATTGACAGTGAAAGAAAAGCATAACCAATTAATCTAAGTGCAGAAAAAGGAAACTAGGCTATGTAAATAATTCATCTAGCTATCTATTCATTTGCACTAAATAAAATATTCTATCATGACACACTTCATCAAAGAATAAACCAACTTCTATATACTACTTCATTCTACTTGTACTTTCATGTAAAATTTTGTCCTATTCAAGCCATTTCTTAAATGAAATAAAACACTCAAGCCTACTATGTTTTTGTAGCAAGGAAGGGAGGAGCTTTAGAGTGGCATAAGGGTCTCTTCTAACCATGAATTCAGATATTTGGGTCAAATGTGCATCCTATTATAGGTTCAAAGGGAAAAAAGGAGCAAAACTGGAGTGAAAAAGGTGACCTACAACGCTACTACAAGAAGTTGCTATAGGATGCTTGTAATTGCTATAGGAAGTCTTGAAGTGCTACAAGAAACAGGCCGAGAGGGATCTAAGGATGAAAATGGTGCAAGGAAGGTGTGGAAAGGTGTTAGAAGGTGGAAATAGTTTATGGAGAGATGACCAACACATCCAGCCAAACTCAAGACCCTTGGAGGGCTTCTCATAGTGGTGGTGAAGGTGCTTTCACAAAACATGGTTTTGGTGGTAGAATTGGAGGTTGGAGAGAAGAAGGATGAAGTCCAAGATGACAATGATGAAATGGGTCCTTTCCATGCAGTTGTAGATAGTCCTGCATCCACTAAACACATTTATGCATTGATCATTGACAAACTAACATGTTTAAAAGTGTAAAATATGAGTTGATATAAAATCTACTTAACCTATGCTAAAATATTATCTAAGAATAAATCCAACTTCTAACTTATAGTAATCATATAATAAGCATGATAATCAGACTATATAACTTTCCAATAAATCATAAACAAAATATTTTGATATGTGGTTGGAGGTCCTTCTTCTCAAGCTCCCATGACAGAGGTTAGAAAGAGAGGTTACAAGCACAATCTTGATAGATTTTTGTTGCTACTGAAATGCAAGGGAACTAAACAAAGTGTCGAAACATAAAAAGAGAATACAAATGCACAAGAGGAACTTAGCTAATGGATTGGGCCCTAACCCAAAAGCATCATCTCTCTAAGACAAAATCAGTGATGGAACAAACAACTTCCCATTATCATTGCATAAAATTTCTAATACATCATATGACAGTAAAAAATAGCACTAAATCCAAGCTCAATAGCTACCTAGATGAATACAAAGTTTGAATCCAAATGATATCTTGCATATGCTTATTTATAAAAATGGGTAACTACCAACAACTCCCTAAAAAGTAGGAATAAGTTCTCCTTGATCTCGAGAAGAGTGGAGCTTGGATCCTCATAACTGCCACTTTTCTTGGATGTCTTTGCCTTTGAGATATTGGGAGAGATATTGGTGTGATATTGGTTGATTGAGAGAGTTAAGGAGGTGGTCAAACCCCCTGAAATCTCTCCTTGTTGTCTACTCCGAGCACTTAGGTGGAAAATATCTCATAAATGGCTTCAATTCCTGCAATTAAATAAAATTAGGAAACAAGACATGACAAGCATCTTTCACCCTTCTCATTAAGCATAATATGACAAAAATGTAAATAAATGTGTGAGAGAGGTAACTTAATAAGCTGAAGGATGAAATTTTAACCCCTTAAAATATACCTAATGATGGGCCTCATCATCACCCCCTATTGAAATTGTTTCTCATCCTATGATAAACTCAGTTATCCTTGATGATCTCTTTCAAATCGCTTCTAGCCTCGCTGACATCCCAAGGTAGCTTAGAGGGAGTGCCTTCTTGTGGGTGGAATCTTGCATTCCTTTCTGCCTCAACCCACTCCTTTTTTTCCTTTGTCCATTCTCTCCCTTCATGAAGCCCCAACAGAAAAGGTGGGTTGAGCTTCAAACCTATCCAATGTATCTTCATTATCTTCATTATCTCAGGAGAATGATATTCCCTTTGTTGTAGGCTAAGTGGTAAGGTGTTCCATATCCTTTGGCATGCATGCAAAATCTATTCTCCTAGCAAACTGGATGTATCATCAAAGTGTGAAATGGTCTGACCTTATGTCTCAATTTATTTAGGTTCCAGTACATCATCATTTGAGAACAATTGATGATTACTAATGATCCCCCTACTGATTATTATTTCTACTCTAGTCTGTAGAGGTTCTCTCTCTTCTCTTGTCATGACTCTTTTAATATTTGTTGCTCTTTCTTCTTCATCTGTTAGCCAGGATGCTAAGACCATTAATTGCATATCACCCAACCGAGAATTTGGGTCTCAATTGTTCATATCAGTTAAAATGAGGTTGCGCATATATAATTCAACTATTCTAGCCCTCTCTCCTACACTAGGTTGATTGCATAAATCAACTAATTGTCTATATTTTTGAAAGGGTGCGAAGCCATGTTGAGCTAAGGTTATGATTGGGAATTGTAACCATTGCTCCTTCAGATAAACTGCATAGAACTTTAAAGGTTTCCTATACTGCAGGCCTCCATGCAAAGGTGTCCATAGTGGCAAGTTAGTTGTCCTTTTCCCGTAGCTTCCCCTGCAGCCTCATGTTCTATGCTTGCATTGTTTGCAATTTCTCTTTCACCACAGATTCTTTGAGCCTTACATCAAACAACTCTTTCCCCATTTCAAGGAGCCTTTCTTCCATAAACCCCATATCCTCAACATTCTTTGATTTGGCTACCTGCATCCATCTATGGGTGTGCCCTCTTTCTATCTCCATCTCATGTAGGAGAGGGATTGTGAATTTCACATGAATCAGTCTCCCTCCCTCAATGAACTTGTAATAGGATCCCAAATTAGGTTGTGAGGTAGGTTCTTAAAATTTTGTGATATGTTTTTCAAAGGTTTGTGGGGAGGCTACTATCTTTTGTAGTTGTTGTTCAGATTGTACCCCCCTATTTCACATCTTGTCCTTCAATTTGTGCACTTTGTACCTGAATTTTTTCCTTCTATTCCTCTTTTTGTGCATCCTTCTCTTCCTATAGCATATTCTGTGTTTCATGTAGCATGCGATGTTTTTCCTGTAGCACTCCCTTTTCTTCTTTTTGGATGTTAGTGTGTGCTTCTGATTTCTTAAAGGGTGATGCTCTGGTGGTGTACTTCCTTACATAGGCTATGGGAGTCTTAGGTTTTTTATTTGGAGAGCTGACCTCCTCAATATTCCCCTCATCTGGTCCTACCTATTATTTCTTACTTGGGGACCCCTCAATGGTAATTGGAACTTTTGTGGGAGCATGGTTTCTTCCTTGTCGCACTTTAGTGTTTTTCCTTGTTTTAAACTAAATAGGGGTTTGTCTTGGTCTTTTCTTCTTGGATTGCAGAGGAGTGCCCAAGGTAGCTAAAGTGGTAGCCACCTCATCCTCAATGTTCCCTGGTGACAAACTAGTTTGCTGAGGGGATATCTCAGTTTCTTTTGGCTCAGTGGTTTGTTTAGGACTTAAGGTCTCCTCTTCTAACTTTTATTCTTTTCCATATCCTTCTTCTGCCTCTGCCTCCTCTAATTTTTCTTCATATGTTTCCATATCTACTTATTTTGTTGTCCTCTTCATTTCTTCTTCCTCTCACCTAGTGTCTCTACCCAAAATGATAGATACAGGTGTTTCCCCAAGATTAATTCTTTAGGTTCCTATTAGTGACTCGCTATCCATGTATCTAAAATTAAACCATAGGACAGGAATTATTAAGCTATTTAGGGTATCCTCCACTATTATGTTAATAAGGCCATGATGTGCTAATTTTTTATGCTTCCCTTCTCTGACTTTATGGCTCATGCACCTGATGGAATGGAGGAGGAAGTAAGGTACATTCAATCTTTGGTCAAGAGGAAAATTTTCTTTGTATTTGAGCTCATGCAATATCCTAAAGTGGTATCCATACACTATACTCAATCTACCCTCACAGGAGATGTAGCTTAAGATTTTATAAGCTACCTCATCCCATGGATAAGGAAAAACTTCCCTCCTAACCCCATGCTTATATTCCACGGGTGTCTCCCTGGACCTAAAGAAATTATTCTTTGCAGTGTCACTATTGGCCCTATTTTCCCTATTCCATTTGATCCCTAGGGGTAGTGTAGTTAGTCTGCTGGTTACTTTAGGAGTTATTTTAATGGCTAACCCCCTTATTACAGTGGTGGAACTAACATATGTTTGGGAATTTAAAGCCATTACAAATTCAAAAGCAACTTCATCATCATATCCCTTGTGCAATTCAAATAAACCCAACCACTAATGTCTCCTAAAGATATTTACTTCAGGAAGGTGCAAATGAATCATTTTGGTGTCTGAAGGTTCTCTCCTATTAAACCCACCCCCCATTTCTTCTTGTTGCTCTTGACTAGGTGTAGGGAAGGTGTTCCTTTTATGGCCTTAGTGTTTAATTCAATGGTAGAAGAGGGTCACAAATATTCTTAGCACTCTAATTCTATGTCTTGGCCCTTATTTTATTCACACATAACCCTTTAATTTCACAATTTGATGAATATTTACTGCAAAAATTTTAGGATAAATTGTGTGAAATTATGATGGAGATGTGAGGTGATGGAAACTTACTTCTTAGACTAATGCTCTGAGATGAAAAATGGGAATTTTTTGAACCAATTGGGCCTTTTTTTGCATGCATATACCTCCTTTGTCTTCTTGTAGCACTCCTCGGCCCTTCCTGAAGCAACAATGGGTCAAGGTTCGAAGCTCCTCGTTGGCTTGAAAATTTTGTCCTCTCTCTAACTGTTCTTGGCCCTGGCCAAATATGCAAAGGAAGTGTGCTCAAGTAAGTTATATGCTATTTTGAGTTGGCTTGGAGCGTTGTGTTGATCTGTCCCTCATACGATGTTTCCTCATTTGGACCGTTGGTCCCACTTAAAGTTATCATTCTCTTCTCCCTTGTAATAAACACCCACTCCTGGTGATCATACCTTAACTTATTTGATAGCTCCACATTGCAAGAGGACTCTACCAATCACGTTTGGTTCAATTGGTCAAGGGTGGCCAAGTTAACTTGCCACCTTCAACTTACTAAAGCTTCCCCTCTCGACATTCATTCATTTAGTCACTTATGCATAAGGAGAGGGTGAGAGAGTGTCATACCTGAGCCTTACTTCCTTGTAGAATTGTTGCAGAACCTTGCATGCTAGAGTTGGACCATTGGAGTGGCATAAACTAAGTTTGTATTACTGCTTGACCTTTTGTTGTGTGTCTTCATTTTTTTTTTTGAGGTGCTTAACTGGATTTGTTTTTTGTGTGTGAAAGTACCTTATGGAGACTTCAATTATATGTTGCTAGTCAAGGATATTTCTAGACTGCCATTTCTTCCTTTAGAGTCACCTCACAAGTCTAACCTGTCTCCATGGATGATCAAAAAAAAATTACAAAGTTGTTCTGGTGCTTACACGGGAATTTCTACAAGAAGATGCTTCTTCCTGTAGCAGCCTCTTCTTTTCCTGTTTTTGACTCTAAATTTGCATGGGTGATGAGGGAGTCTCAGGGTGGCAGCAGGAAGATGATAGGATAATGAGGAAGCGGTGTGGTCTTAGAAACATGAAGTGAAGGATCTCTACGTTTTTGCAGAAAAAATTTGTACAGTTGGACAAAGTGAAGGGTTTAAGTGAAAATTATTTGTGGGTGAGATGGAAGAGTGGTGAGAGGATGGTAATTAATGGTGTAAAGACTCTCTTCATGGAATTTTTGATACCACAGGACCTTTCTTGGTGACTTCTCTTTTTCATCAATCCACCCTCCTGTAACTTCCTATAACTTCCTATAGCACCACAATAACTTCTTGTAGCACCAGAGAGAGGGTGCAAACTTTTGAATTTTAAGCTCATAGGATGGTGTGGAGGGACAAAGAGGTGAGTTGTGGTGCAGGAGAGAGAGTGGATGGATGGAGGAGTGAAGAGAAATGGGAAAAATCCCTTGCTTTATGACCATGACATTCCAATGTTCATAACCCTGCAAGACATGAAAAAGGTTAGCAATCATGGTGTCATCTCACCTTCTTGTCTTTGTTTTTTTATCACTATTTTTTGTCTTTTTTTTTCAAGACCAATGGGCTGCCTCATAAGAGGTTTTCAACCCATCAACCCACCCTTGGTGCCTCAAAGAGGTTTCACTCAAGGATATTTTATTTTTTCTTTTCCTCTTTTTTTCTCCAGGACTGCCTTAGATAGGTTTTCAATCCCAGAGTTGGACTTGGATGCCTCATGGAGGTTTTCACCCAGGCCTTTTTATTTTTTATTTTTTTCTTTTCTCTAGGAGGGTTTTGGACTAGAAGCTATGAGGCTCCAAATTACATTTACTTCCCTACCGATTGTATTGATGAACTCTGCCTTAAACATGGGCTTCTTGTATACTTTTAGCCTATAACCATTGACAAGCAGATGGATTCCCTCCTCATCAATGGTTCTGATATGAAAAACCCCATTTTCATGGAATTTCTCTATCAAGTATGGGCCTAACCATATTATCATCATCTTCCCTTTAAATTCCTTAAAACTAGATTCATATATGTCAAACCAGGAGGTAACTCCTCAAAACTGGAATTGTGTATTAGCTGAAGAATGTACATGCTTATATAGATGGGAGGTGAGGCTATTGGGATTCAGCTCCCAATGACTCTTGGCCTTCCTTATTTCCTAATAATAAATAATATACAAAAATACATGTGCACACCCATCCATAGGATTAGGTGTCAACATTCCCCCCTTTAATCCGAAGGGATGTTGGTGAGTCCAAGCATCGATCTGAACTTTTCAAACTTCTCTCTTCCAAGTGCTTTGGTGAAGATGTCAGCAGTTTGCTCATTTGTGGAGCAATGATGTAGATGGATGGTCTTGGCCTGAACATGATGTCGAATGAGATGGTACTTTGTATTGATGTGCTTTGTTCGATCATGGAACTTTGGGTTCTTGGCCAACTTTATTGCAGAAGTGTTGTCGATCATGAGTGGAGTGGAATACATCTGTTTCATCTGCAAATCTTCCAGGATTTTCCAGAGCCACACAATTTCCTTTGTTGCTTCAGCTGCTGCCACATATTCTGCCTCGGTCGTGGAATCTGCTGGAACTGACTGTTTGTGTGATCTCCATGAGACAGCTCCTGATCCAAGACTCATGGTGTAACCTGTAGTAGACAACCCTGTTTCTTTGTCGCCATCAAAGTCTGAATCAGAGTATCCGGTCAAGTTGAAGTCGCCTACCTGTGTATATTTGAGTCCAAAGTCTTGAGTCCCCTTCAAGTACCTTAGTACTCTTTTTGCAGCAGACCAATGTCCTTCACAAGGTTTCTGCATGAACCTTGAGAGGATTCCAACAGCAAATGAGATGTCAGGTCTGGTGGTGGTCGGATAGATAAGACTTCCTACAAGCTGTCTATACTTATTTGCATCCTCAAATTCCTTCCCTTCAACAGATGTGAGCTTCAAGTTTTGTTCCATTGGAGTGCCTAAGGGTTTACAATCATCCATGCCAAATTTGTTCAAGAGATCTCCAATGTACTTCTTCTGAGAAAGAAATATGAATTTAGGATGTTGAATTACTTCAATACCCAAATAGTAATGAACATGGCCCAAATCAGTCATTTCAAAACCTTTCTTCAACTCTTTCTTCATGGAT
Organism: Pinus albicaulis; assembly: GCA_034641835.2. Taxonomy (NCBI): domain Eukaryota; kingdom Viridiplantae; phylum Streptophyta; class Pinopsida; order Pinales; family Pinaceae; genus Pinus; species Pinus albicaulis. The sequence goes on along the minus strand of CM076573.1, from coordinate 651,299,556 downwards.
GCAATATAGCTCTCATTGTTTCCTGTTATCAAAAGATCATCTACATATACCACAAGATATACAGCTGTTTTTCCAACTTTCTTAACAAACAAAGTTGCATCATCAAGATCAAAGTGTTTGAAATCAAGTTTCAGAAGATGCTCGGTCAACTTCTCATACCAGGCTCGTGGTGCTTGCTTGAGGCCATACAAGGATTTCACAAGTTTGCAAACTTTGTGTTCTTGACCCTTTATCACAAATCATTCTGGCTGGGACATATAAACTTTCTCCTTCAGATCTCCATTCAAGAACGCTGTTTTTACATCCATCTGATGGACTTTCCATCCACTCTGAGCTGCTAAGGCAAAGAGAGTCCGGATGGTGGTCCATTTTGCTGTGGGAGCAAACGTTTCTTCATAATCAATTCCTTCCTGCTGTGCGAATCCTTTTGCCACAAGCCTGGCCTTGTGCTTGTCAAGTGAGCCGTCTGCTTTGTACTTGTTCTTGTAGACCCACTTGCAGCCAATTGGTTTCGTTCCCAAAGGTGGATCAACCAACTTCCAAGTGCCATTCTTTATCAAGGCATCATACTCCTTCTGCATCGCTTCTTTCCATTCATCATGAGAAGCGGCTTCTTTGAAGGAAGTTGGTTCATGATCTGTAGACAAACTCAATTCACAGTTATAAGCAATATCCATATCAAC